>JAHWFP010195342.1:69353-112177 GCA_023313725.1 Lithobius niger | reverse complement strand
TAACCAGGAAGAATCGTACTCCAACCGCAATTCGAATGACCAGCCCTCTCGTGAAAGATCAAGTTGTGGAAGAGGCAGGGGTAACACCCGTAGCTCAACCCCTGACCCACGTAACCGTTAATCCTCTCCCAACAACTCAAGAAATCACAAACCCTCAGTAACCAATAGCATGAATTCCACCTTTCTAGTCGGCGAGTGTCTTCTACACTTCCTTCCGGCCTACTGCCTCGGGTTCTACTGAAAATAGAACCAAGAGTCGCAGCTAACCTATAAAAGCCTATATTTTAATTCTGACTCGATATTTTTGCCAAAATAACCTATAAAACCTATAATGACCTATATTTTTAAAAGCTGGTTCTGGAGCGATGCGTTTTTGAATTGCAATCTCATCGTTTTAGTTATTAAACGAAATGGGTCGACTGACTACAGCCTACGTCCTGCCAGGTTGCCTTTTCGTTGAGTCGGAGCGCGTAACACCACACCCGGGAAAAAGTAATTAAAGATGAGTGGCACAAGAAAAAAATTAAATCACTAATTATCATTAGTATTTTATAATTACAGTCGTAGTTTAATAATCCCTCCTGATGTAATCCTGTTCTACAGTTTGAGCAGCATTACGGTGATTCAAACATATTCCTGGTACTGGTACACCATTCAGATATCGACTACAAGCGTTTCTTGCCTACACGCGGTTTGCTCCGTGTAGTAGGTAGCCTGGCAAAAATAATCGTTTTGAAGAATTCAAGGTTTTCCATGCAATTTTGAAGAATTTTAAGATAGTTTTTGAATAATGATTTTGTGGGTTGTCAGTGAGTGGTGTTACATTAAAAAAGTTTATTTGAGCGTTGGCACGTGAATTTCGGCCCTTCTGTGTTTCGTACTGCGGTGATTCACATTAAGGGAGTGTCTTTTATTAAAGTTGAATTTACTTGATGGTTGATGCTATAACGGTAATGTAAATACATAGGATTTTTCAAGAATTCCTATAAATCCAATTTTTTTTTACTAGTGCGAGGCTACAAGGGGAGGGGGAGGTAAAGCTGGTTACCCCCTACAACTTGATGATAGCTGATGTAAAATTAAGTGTACATATCCCTTTTGTTTCACTATTTCCATTGTACTAGTACATGCAAGTTATCGTATGCAAGCCTGACGTTTCATTAAATAGCCAATCGTGCAGTCCTTTAGGGAATGATCATTATTTGTCATGTGGAGGTGGCAAGAAGGCAGGCTAAGGAGAGGAAATGATAGGTGGGCTTCGTACATTTTTTAGGCTTTTCAGTGGGGAAAGGCGTGGACGGGTCACACCTTTTTTTTTTAGCCCTGTAAAGGTAGGCTCACGAGTAAAATTAACCACGGACCAAACTGGGGAAAAATACATTTCTGAACTTCAGAGATGTCACTTTCAGCAGTTATCATTTCTAAAAACATCTTGGTTTCGGCCCCCCCCCCCCCCTTGATGCGTTACTTTTCCACAATAGAAAGAGTTTGATTACACATTTTATTACCATTTCTTGCCACTAGATGACTTTGTTCGCAGTGTTTTAAATCGTTTAATTTGTATGCATGCATTTTTTTTCCGAAAAAGATATTTGATAAAAAAAAAAGGCAAATTAGTTGGTTAAACTGACCAGACTCATTGTGAAGTCATGAAACTAAAATGCTCAGTAAGGCTGGACGAAAGCTCCCGTTTTAATCTGTTTTTATACTGTGATTGGGCTTGAGTTTTTAGTTAAACTGCTAACGACGGCTTGTACTCAATCTCAACTTCATTCGTTTTATTGTATCAAATGCAAAGGATTTTAATTATTCTTTCTGTATTCACATGAGTTGATAAATATGTAGGTTTATCTGTAGGCTTATGTACATCATTAATGACATACTATGTGCGTGCGTCTTCATCTACTCTTAAACTAAAGCACCTGCAAAGATGATAGAACCACCAAATGAAAGACAATTAAATTGCATCCCCAAATACGCGAAAAACTGCTCTGAAGACGTCAAGTTCGATCAGCCAAACTAACCAGAGACATCAACTAAACTACATGATGCGTGAATAGACGCCAAAAGAGTGAGCGAGGCAAAGCTAGTTATTGTAATAAACAAGAGTAAAGCACCTTATTTGCCCTTTAAGTGCTGAATTGAATAAACGGACAAAACCTATAAAAGCCCATATATTTGCTGAAAAATAACCTTTAAAAACCTATATTTTACATTTTACAACCTATTTTTTAACCTATATTTTTTAATTTGAGGTCTGCGAGGCCTGTAGAACCCTCCCAGGGCGTCTTGTTAATAGCTCCGAAATCCCCCATCTCCTGAACCTCCTTAGCGACATCTCAAGAAGTCTGCCTGGGGTTCCGGACAACTGCTACACCCAAAGGCCAGCACACTACACCTACATGAGTGGCTATCGTCGGACTCTGGAATTCTTTAGGAACAGGCCATCAGAATCGCACACAAAGCAATTGGAACATCCACCAACAGAATCTATGACAGCCACTGGAAGAAACGGTTTCATTGGTGTAACCTGTGGAAAATCGATCCGCTCAACCCCTCTTTAACCAAAATCTTGATTTCTATGTGCCGTTACGAAGTTCCATTATCTGTATATTTAGCATTCTGTTCCCCGAGTGCTGTCTTTTCCTACAGATTTTAAGTTGTTTAGAACCTTAACCAGTTCGGTAACCCAAGTGAGCATGCGCACCCCTCTTCATAAAAACGCCGCAGTGAGACAGATTGACATCTTTTCTTCTCTAGCGGCAACGATGTGGACACTTTCGTATTTGAAAACTTTACGTCTCGCATTTAAAATAGTAATGATCCTTTCGTCCGCTTCTTAGTACTACATGCAGTGATAGGATGATCCACTGTCGCCATGAAAAACGCTTCCATCCGGAAGACCTTCCCCGGCCAGCCCTTCGTCCGTTCATCCTTAAGTTGAAGGTCCGGACAAAAGGGGAGACGACCTTTTGTCCGGACCTTCGACCACCCTTCATCCTTCACGCCATGATCTGCCCAAGTGATAGTCTTCTTCCGGCGTCTCTGCATGGCTCGGCTTTTCTCTGCATCTGCCTATCGGCTCTGCCTGATTCCGGCTCGCTGTGTCTTTCGCCTGCACCCCATCAGCTCCATCGGCACTTCTACCATCGCTTCCACTTCTCCAGTCCCGTGGGCGAGGCCGTAAACTACACCCTGATCTTCAGGCTCTTCAGACCGAACTTCGTCGAGGCAAGGACACGCATTCCAGTTTGAAGCTAGACATCAAGTCTCAAATATGACAGTAAAAGGCTCGCACTGTGAAGCCTTCACCGATTTAAGGGACAACCTCTGCTCAAAACATCAAAAATGAGGGAGTACATTGTTCACGGCAACGAACAACTTTTTTTTTCTTAGCGCTCGTCAGCGCTGGATAGGCAGGCCTATAAGAGACCTGGAATTTTAAACTCCATGAATAATGGACCAATTCGGCTAAACTCTTCAGCTCTTAATAACCCTGAACAACTACTTTCATCCTGTGAAGAGAGGACCTGAAAATTCAACTCCTACAATAAACTACAACAGTTGGAAAAAAGCTCTCAAACTGAGCCGTAACTCGCGTAGTGCTCCAGCTGCCATTATTCAAAACATGTATATTTGTAATTATTTTTATATTTTCCTTTCAGGCATAAAGCCTAAATACAGTAGCTTAGTTGGCGAAATAGGAGGGGCTGCCAGTCGGCACTTAACCTCAATACATGTTGGATACACACACTTAGTCATATGCATATGCATATTTAAGGTGACGATTTCGAATGTTTATGAAAAATGTCTGACCATCCAAAACCAATTATTTGCAACTGCAAATAACTTTAAACCGACTTAAATGCGTTATAGCATTAATAACTAAGCTGGCACATGTAACCTTTTATTTTTATAAAATAATGTAACGTTTTCACATGAACCCTACCGGAGCACTACCTTTATTATTGTCGAATTTCACCGGACCCAATATTGTTGTACATAATTTTCCATAAAATCTCCACAAAATTCCACAATTCCATAATTTCACAATTCCATAATTTTCCACAAAATTTTGGACTGTAGCTACCATCCGAATGTAAACAACTATCTTCCCAATAGATCTGAGCAATCCTTTTCTTAATTACAATTCAAACAGTTTAATTTAAAAGGTTTTTTCACTTATTAATTCGAGTAAAACTCGATGCACCTTCTTTAACAAGCCTTGTATCCTTCAAACTTCTCCCAAGCGATCCGTTTATAAAACCGCCAGCTCCTCCCACTTGACATTGTTCTCATGGCCCTCAGCCAATCAGGAGAGCATATGCTCTCCTCGGCATCTGCGCTAACGCTGGCTGGATCCTCCTCGTTTCAATAAAAAACCAAGCAGGCCTCAATCATCAGTACACAGCTCAACAGATCTCGGAAGCTAGAGGTAGCTACGCCGGTCGGGAGTGGAGATGTCACGGTCGGATTGTTGTCATGCCGGGCAAAGGTAGTGGTTCGTATAGACTAGTATTAACTTAGAAATTTAATATCTAACCTAAGCTTTTGAGAAAGTTATGGGAGGTTAAGCCATCGGCATTTCTGGTCCCCACCCCCTATAACGTCAGGGTTCACGGTCCCTTACTAAAAACCAGCTTTATTTTTATTAGTGTTTTCATTCATCTAATGTTAACATCTTTGATCTTGGTCACTTAGATTTGCAGAACCCGCGAATTCGGTGGTCAGTTGTCTCAAACTAAGTTGAATTTGTGATCGGTAGATTTGATCCTAGTGAAACAAAATCTTAAACTTGTAGATTTGATCTTTTGTCGCACAATTTAAACAAAATCTTGCTGACAATTTATGTAATTCCCGGGGTTTGCATAACTGGAGGGTTTTTGCGTGTTCCCACAAATCACTTTTTCTATTTGAAATTGTCCTGTAAACTTTGAAAAGTTGTTTAAACAAATTTTAATGTAAATTCTTGTTGCTTTCACAGAAAGCTTTCCTTGTTATTGCTAGTCGAAAATGTAAAGTGCTATTTTTAGGCTACTGCCCTTTTAATAAAACTAAGTTTTTGAAACGTCAGTCATTCTGCTAGTTCGATTAATTGCTAGAGTTTAATAATACGTAAAATACGGTTAGTTAAAGCTCAGGGCTGCAATTAAAAACACCCACCTGGTGGCAGCGACTACCCCCCTTTAATTTTACTAGAAATCTCTTAAGTAGTTAGGACGACAACGCTCTATTCCCCATGCCGGGTCAGTAGTTCCAAGTGTGCTGTTTTCCTGGAAAATAAAAACCTCCACCCAGTAATCTTGAAAGTAAAACCAAAATCAATCAAGATGTCTGTGATGCTACAAGCACCCCTCCTGTCGTAGCGTCCGCCGCTACAACACACTCCTGCCCACCTGCTGAACCTCAAGTCCTTTCATTCTGTTCTTCTCGCAACCTGTCACTAGTGCCTACCATGGCTCCCACCGATCAATCCCTTTCGGAAGATCAGTTCACGTAGGCTACTCTGGATAGAGCTACACATGCTTTTCACAAGCAGCGACCTTCTTGCCCTTCATCTTCGTTGCAGAGCAAGCTTCACACTCATTTATTAAGTTAACAGCAACCTCAACCGACGGAATCTCTGATGCGCCATTTTTGTCCGCTTTTCGTTCTGGCAGGAGGCGTCACAGCTCCCCGTCTGACTATGACGAACGCGCCTGGTCTTCCAGCCTTCACTGAACTTTTTCGCCGACCATGGCCCTTTCGCCCTTAGGCTCTTCTCAAGGTGCACTCGCTAGCTCTCGTCAGTTTCTACCCCACGTCGCCGACGACAACAGCGACTACTCCGCTTCGGCCTCTAACAAAGCCTCTACCAGTCACCAATGCAGCTCTAGCCACCTTCATTTTCTGAAAGCTTCAACATCCTTTCGCCAGTCCTTTCGGATGCCCCTTCGGCCATGTCTCCAACCAGACGGCAGTCTCCCAACTTGCTCACTTCCTTGACAGCCTTCATGATAAAGACGACCCTTCAGGAATTCCTCTGTCCAGTCTTCTCAGACGACATTAGACATCATCCCTGTCGGCTTCCTCGACAAGTCGTCTTCCCCCAGCTTGGGTTCAATTCAAAAGCTCATCTACAATGTTAAATACACTGCCTTTCACTGGTCTAACTCTTGAGTGCCCCATGACGAACCAGCCGAACAAGCCATTTTAGTCTTTTCGTCGTCAACTTCCAATGCGCGTTTAGTTTTCTGTCATCCTCAAAGCAACTCGTCCCTTTTTTGCCCACCTCTCCGGAAGACCCATTAAAGCATTTGTCGGATCACCTTTCCATGCAACAGGCGACAACCTTCACGAAAACGCCGCTTCCGTGCCGAACACTCCACCTACCCATAACAAGGACTCCCACCAGGCTAACTCCACCTTTAAAAAAAAAAAACACCGCAAAACAGCACCGAAGATGTCACCACTGAATCATACTAAACTTCTCGCGGCAGACAAGCACCCTGTCCTCCTTCAATTAAAAACACTCCAAGTCCATCACGGTCAACCTTTCATCAGTAAGAAGACGTAATCACCCAAGCATTCTTCCCCAATCACTTTGCTCCGTATTCAAGTCTTTCCACCTCAAAGATCTCGCACCCTTTCAAGCAAGACATTTCATCACTTAGAAGCGACAGTCACAGCATTACCATGCCTTTTGCCAAACACCACGATCGCAAGCAAGACTCTGATCCCTTTTAACTTATCCAGGACAACCAGTTCATCTGCAATCTTCTTTGGCCTCACTCTCGTAATCAAATTCGTTCTCCTCTCACAAAAGGAACTTTCAAAGACTGTATCAGCATCAATGCCATCTGTGGAAGCTTCCCACAACTATTGTTACTGTCCCATGATCCCGTGCGTACCCCTCCTCGTTCGCCACCCCACTCTAGTCTCGTCATCTTGATTCAGAACCCAATTTCATCTTGCCCAAACATCGTGGAGTTCTACAACACTCCGCTGTCCCATTACGTTCTGTAAATCTTTCTGGGATTCTCTGTTGCTCACCCTGAAAATCTTACAACATGTAAGTGTTCTGGCATCATTTCTCGCAAGCGAAGAATAAACCCTCATTTAGCATGTCGAAAACACCGCACTTGTGACTGTTTTCGAAACCCATGTTCCGTCTGCCGATCACTCAGCTGTGCCAACTGGCATATAATCGTTGACATGCAACGTCGTTTCTAACTTCCGGAAACACCAAAAAGGTACAAAAGAAGATATTGGCCAGACTTAAAGCAGCCAACACCATCCCTCCAACCCTGGGGAAATCTCCGTCCTACTTTCCTATTCAAGCTCCACATAAGAATCTGCTTTCGTTCACCGCCTTTCAGATTCATCCTCTTCACAATAGGCGGACCCTTCAGGCTCATAATCCCCATTCTCCATCGTCTTCCTCACTTGCAAAATCAACTCTACTCAATCCGCTGCCTCCTTCGTCAACTCTCAAGCTCAAGACAACGAAAGGTTTGCCAACCAAAAACAAGACGGACCTGGTTCATTCTCCTCCATTGTCACTCCTTTGTCTCCCTCTCGTCACGACAGCTCCGTCCCGGTGCAACCTCTTCCTTTCATTAAAAAAAAAAAACCCTCCCTCAATGGTGGCGGAAAGTTTTCAACTGCAACCCTCCATTCCAGTTCCCTCAACTAAATCTCGTCTCCACTCTTTGGCATGGGCAAAGCCACACTTGAAGAATTTGTGGAAACAGCATCTCTCACATTGGTCCTACAAAAAAGGATTTGCCACGACCTTCACCTGTCGAAAACGAAGACATGCCAACTCGATACGAACTAAGCCAGTCAACCACCTTCATACAGCAGCTGTCTGAAGCTGGGAACACAGAGCCACACTTATCACACCACTACCTCTGAGCGCTCATCTCCTTTGGCGTTTACAATGCTGTTAACTTTTCTGCCACCCGAAAGCCAGCATACGTCCATTCCCCAACACTGTCAGGAGCCCGACGATCGCGTCAACATAAACCTCGTGATCCGCGCTTCTTTCCATCACAAGGAAGCGTCCAACCTGGCTAACCATCAGAGACAGACAGGTTGTGGCACACCAATGATCCCACTTGAACCAAACCTTTGACACACCCCTGCATCTTCCTCAGCAATCAAGAACGTCACCACCAGTTCAGCCTCTCGTTCGCCCAGGACTAACAACATGCATTTAATTGGATCGCAGCAAATTTGGCACTTTATTCTGAGAAATAGATTGCACGCTCCATTTGGTAGTGCGACATTGGGTGATGTCTTCACTCCAGTCTACCCAGGGATCAAACGGTGATCCAACAATGAAAACCGGAAAATTGCCATGTGCCGATTGCCCTCAAAACCCAAAGGCTACTCTTTTGGCTTTCGCACCCGTCACTAAAACACATAAACGTTAAACCTCTCAACATAACCCTGTCGTTTTGAGGAACGCGGACCACTTTCTTCCTGTCAAACAGTGCTTTACGACTTCACTTTTTTCTGAACATGCACTTCTTCAAATTATTCATCCTGAAAGAAGCAGATAAAGACGGAGACAATATGACCATTATCAACAAGACGTTGTGCTGCACATCATCTTTTTGGTACAAGGCGATTTCAACTTGTGCAAAGCCAGGAAACTCCATCAATCGTTCTCAGGCTCCTCGTCAAAGCCTGGCTCTGCATCATGCCTCGACACTTGTGCCCCACCTGCTTTGACGGCATCGACCGGCTCGTGCCTCCACCACGAGTAACACAGATTCACGTCACTCATCTGTCCAGCATCCGGAACAACTAATAACAGGAAGACCCTGGTCCTCTGTTCCTCATGGAGACCCCACGACCTTCCCTTTGCTTCAAAACCGAGGGAAGGTAAAAGGGAAAGAAGCTTGAAATTTTTACAACACACCTTTCGTGTTTCTGGAGCTAACCTCGGACCGAACAACACATTTGCACTTCATGACAACATACAACTCCTCACATCTGATCATGATGACAACCCTGATCGTCGTCACCACCACCAAAGCCACAACCATCTAGGCTTGGGACCCCTCTCGTCTGGAACCTCCATTCTCGGCCCAGTCACGTCCTCAAGACATCAGGTACTTCACACACGTATGGTCAACTTGGCCTTACTGATGAATTTCTGCCCCAACCAGAAAGCTTCCCCCACCTTTTCATTCAATTTTTTATGGCGGCTCTTCTATCACCTTCATATTGCCTAAATTTCCCTTTCGTCATTAATTAAAATATCTAAAAACAATCCTCCTCCCCCACCCACTTTCTGCACAGCTGTGAGTATGGGCATACAAGCTCCGTTGGCGTTTGGAGGAGTGTGAGATTCTGTGGAATCAGCTCGTAACCCGAGGGTCAGGTTAGGTGTTGCCCACCGCAATGAGGTGTGCTGTAAATGATAAATTTACCGGTATTGCATATTTTCTAACGGCACATAAAAACACTGAATTGCCGGGCCGACTTTTGTTTCTATTGCCCAAACGGAAGTATACTGTTGGAGGTCATGTAGGCTGCGTGACGGATATGCCTCGTGTAGAGTACTCTATGCAGTACTGTACGGCCTCAAGTGTAGGATTGATTACCATAACTGTGAATCACAAGTTATTGATGTCGATGTCATCTGGCATGTCAGCTTGTTAATAGATACTGGTTGTAGCCTAAGCAACACACTCATCTGGATCTCGTCGTGCCGCCTCCTTGTTCTTAGATGCTTTTAGGCTCATCTGTGCAAGTCTGGTGAAACGTTTGAATTCCAAGGGAGTTAATAAGATGGTGTAAAGTCACTACGGTCAGATAGAACGTTCACTTGTTTAAATGCGATCGTTGCTGAGTGAAAGTAAAAGGTAGAATATTACTGCCGACTATTAGTCCTATTGTAGTAACAAAATGGCGGTAGCGTCGTCGTATAGAGCCTTACTACTTTATATGCTAACACATTATCGGCATGTAGACAGGAAAGTACGTAGAGGGATGCGAATGAGAGCTTTGTAGTGTAACGCTGGGAGCTACGAAGCTCTTTTTTTTTTCTCACGCTAAAATCAGCGACCACCACCAAAGGGGCAAACGGCTTCCCCCCCCCCCCCCAACCAAAAATTGACATTTTTGAACCCAGTTTTCGACACAATACAGCCAGATGTACTCCGCAAGTTTCTACGGAAACACAATTTGCAAAAACGATCTCTAAAAATAAATATAAGCATTTTTCATCACGTTTCACCACCCGGAAGGCACTGCCGACAACGCAGCTTCGTTTGTAAAAATGTAAAAACTTGGTATTTTCTTTTACGGCATAAAGCCACAGTTTAGTGTGTGTTAGGGGGCACATATGGTTAGACAAAGTGCACTGCCATACTTTTTATGTTTTGAAACACTCAATATTGTTGCTTGCCGTTTTTATTTTTGACTTGTGGCACGGCCATGTTACGACGATGAAAACTTCAACCACCTTTAGCTTGGTTGCTTCAGATTCACGAGGGGGGGGGGGGGGTAAATTTTAAACGTGTAAATAAACTAGTAGGCCTAACACTTTTTTGGGCATAACGCATTTCAATGTTTACTTACGGAAAACTACCGAACCGGCACTCACGATTTTCGTAGTTGCATTTTTTTATTATGCTCACTTCAATTAATAGCATCCCAGCAACGATCCCTAGTCCACGGCAATTCAATCCACAGTATCCTTCTGTCAAATAAATTCAATTGTACAGCTTCTACAGTTAACAAACAATCCGTTGGTTTTCAAA
Source organism: Lithobius niger (assembly GCA_023313725.1). Lineage (NCBI taxonomy): Eukaryota > Metazoa > Arthropoda > Chilopoda > Lithobiomorpha > Lithobiidae > Lithobius > Lithobius niger. The sequence goes on along the minus strand of JAHWFP010195342.1, from coordinate 101,420 downwards.
TTTGCCTTTGTTCCTTCAGTTTCAAACTTAGCATGGGAATTCTTGTTCACTACCGTCAATGCATTTGCGTTGCTCTACCTGCCGAACGGCCTTCCGCCAATCAGGATGCAGCATTTTCCAGAAATTGGCACTCAGCCATTCACAGGCGACTACGTCTCTTGCCTGCAAACCCTTCCGGTGAGCTGTCAATCACGTTGCATAGCACCAAGCCCAACCTCCAGCCAACCATCTGTCACACGCGTCGTCGTGACGTCACAACTATCGCAATACTAAATGTTGCATTCCCTGGGGTCCGCACGCCTACGTCAGCAGGACCACCTGGTTGCTATATAAACAAAAGTGTCTTCGTTCCCTAGCCAAGCTTAGACGAATTGCCGATTGTCGCTACTCCGGATCTGGGGATCGGGATGCCTCTCCACTGCCATGCTGGGCAGAAGGTAGTAGTTGTTATGAACGTAACATAACTAGTTTAAACTTTTTTTTTAGAATTTAACTTTTAGGACAAGATATTCTAAATTTTATAGTTTAAAAACTTTCAATTCGACTAGGCAATTTTTACGATATGTAGAGTTAGGCCATCGACATTCTTGACCAGACCTCTCTGCATAATTGAGTGTTTAGGACCACTTCCTAAAAACCCCTTTCTAAATATTAGCCACAACGCTTTTATTTTTATTTTAACTAAATGGGTTAATCTAAAACTTCACCAAAATCACTTAAATATTACTGAAGCAGTTAGGCCTTCTAGATAACTCTTGATACTTACAGATGGTAGGGTGTACTGATTACTGTAAAAACTAAAAGCTACCTGTTTTTAAGAAGCGTTTATGGATTTGACCATTTAAGACTTTGATACTTGTCTTCGAAGTTCAAGAACACTGAAATAAGTTCACTGAACTTATTTCTGTAAAGTCAGATCTAAATATATTTGCATTTCATGTTTTATTAAAAACTACCAAGAGTTTTTATTTAACACTTGACTTCGTTTGATTAGTAGCTAGTTTAAGGTTAGTCAATTTAACTGCCCTTTTAACCAGGATCGCTATTAACTCCCACCCGGTGGCAGCCATGTTAGATTATTGTAGTGATATTTTAGATGCCCAGGCATAAAAGAGTTCCCTACCCCCAGCATCGAGTCAGTAGAGTGCAGGCTATTTTACGCAAAAGTAAAAACGGTCGCCATCACTACTTTAACAACGCCGGAAGAGTACACCAGAAGTCTGGGCTAGACTGAAAGCACCTGTAACAGGCAGTTAACGCCGCTACAGTAGTAGGGAGATTAAGGTACTAATGATGAACAATTACAGGATGCTTTAAGAATGGTAAATTGGTTGCAAAGGCAACAAAGCAAGAGCGAGACCAAATACTACAAAACACAAGCAGCAAGGAAAAGACTTAATGAATTATTAACTGGAAGAAGGAAAAAAATACGGTTTCGTCGTTTAGAAAAAATGCATTAGAGCTCGTATCCCCATACTCACAGCTGTGAAGATATACAAATAAAAATTGCAACGAACTATAATTTGAACTCTAACTACAGGGAACAAGGACTGTTTTTACTCAAAGATCATGTCTGAAAGTGAACGCAGTTTGTGTTTGAAATGTTACGTTTGTGTGCTTAATGTGTATGGTACAGGCTATTTTCTACTTGCCGGCTGAAAATATCGCACTACCTGTAAATTTCGTTGCATTTCAGTTCCTGAGTGCTTGTTAGCCTGGAGAATTCAAAACTCTCTCGATACGTCCAGCTGAACCGCCCATCTGCGCATGCGCAGACCCTCCCTAAACGGTATTACGGCGTTAGCCAACCATCTCTTTTCCTCCAGCCTCCGGCTTCGACGTTCACCGAAAGACCCTTCCCACGAAGCATGCTTTCATTCTCCTTGCGTTCGCGCGTGTTGGATGTCCACGTTCGCCGAACGTCTTACTTCCTTTAACTGCTGTACTCTCCATCTGGCTCTGCTTTACCGTTAACGCCGCCTTGATGATCTTGCGTTTTGACTTCATGTTCGCCGAATGTTGTTGCACCCTTGGCCTAACACACAACCCACTGTGCATGCTTTCATCACATGTTGACTGCCTCGACGTGGAACTCCCGATCTTTGAAGGGTGAAACGTTCTCCGAAAGACCATAGAAGGCGGCCTGCCACCGGTGAAGCTTTTTCCCATCACGTCTTGAGGGTTGACCACGTTCGCCGAACGTCTGCTTCGTCCATTGGGAATGTAGTCGCCGAATGTCAATCAAACCCAAGTTGTATCAACTGCCAAACTATAACGACCTTCCCCAAAACCTTCACCGCAAGCTCGAAGTAACCGAACCTGCACCATAAGCTCAAGCCTCGCCCACAACCTTCGCCGAACGCACAGTCTTCACCAAAAGCCACAAGCCATCGCCGAAAACACAGCCTTTGCCGAAAGCCAAACAAGCCATCGCCGAAGACACAAGCAAAGTCTTCACATCACTCCCACGCTTGCCGGAATTTCTTGTTGAATTCACAAACAATATGCGGACGAAGCCTTCCCTGTGCGTCAATTGCGGTTACGCTCACCTATTGCTCATGTGGACGTCTCGTCGATCATCCGCCTGCACAACCTTGATTACACCAATGATGATATCTGAACATTGTTCCATGTTTAACGGAATCCTCCTCCCCTTAACTTCCTGTGCTCTCCTACATGCACATTCCTGAACGCATCAACAACTATCATCACTTCTTACCTCCATGCGTTAAACCTCACTTCTCCATTGATGCCATGATTGCCACTTCACACCGTTCTTCCTCCCTTCGTTCGCCGAAAGCAACTCTCTCACTTGAAATTTGTCAACGTTCATCGGACTTCACACTCGTCCACAAAAATCTGTGTTCTCTGATTAACCCTGCCCTGGCCGACAATCAACGTTGGTCTACCCGCTTCCATCACGCTCCGCAACTTCCACGTCCACCGAATGCCTACACCTACGTTGTAATACTACATTCTGGATCTTCCTCCGGCTCTTAACCACAATGAATCATTATTGACTACACTTAGTCCTTTGTCACATGCCGTTATTAGTCGAAATCCTTTGTTCGCCACACCACCTTTCATTAACGTCAAGCCCACCGACATTGGTTTTATCTACAGTCATTCAGTTTTTATGTGGACAAACGCACCACTTCTGTACTGACAATCATTCATTGAATCCTGTTTTCGGTATATCTGCCGAACCGTCAAGTTTCTAATGCTTTCACTCATCTTGGATTCATGACCTTCACTCACACTCCACCATGCCACCCGTTGCAACATCACATTCGTGTTGGCATCTTTCCATCCTTGGGGTTTCTCACCTGTCTCGACACCTCGTCCCATCTCCCGCGCCCTGGCTTTTATCGGCCTGGATTGGCCCAATGCTTCCCGCGCTCCTCCCGAACCTCCTGTTGACGCTTCTCAACCATGCCGCCCAAGATTCGCGGTGGAAAATCACCAACCCTCATTAGAGGCTGGGACCCAAAAACTGTTTGAAAACCTGATGTCTGCAAATGCGTGGGTATTGTTTCATCCAAAAAAAACGCCATGACCCACACCCAGCTTGCCAACGTCATCGTCATTGCGATTTCGACAAGGATCCCTGCTCAGTTTGCTTGACCATATTCCTAACCGAATGGCCCGTCATTCAACTATAACAAGAAGTCTCTCTCTCGTTCAACCCAAATTCCACGCCATCTAACGACGTCCCTTCAGCTTTAATCCAACCCATAATGAAACCGACTGTCACCATTCCGGCCACCATCACATCCTCCTCCGCCTACTGTGACCCAACCCCGATAACAGCCGAAATGAACACTACTTCAACTTGGACTGTCATCGTTTGGACTTGACGAAAGCCCTTACCCCACCAATTCCATTGCAAACTATGGTGATTGTGATTTTCTCCTTAACTAGACTGCACATAAACTTGATCTCAATGAGAAAGAACTCAACCGCCTCCGGCATAACTGTGAACCAATCGCAACTCATTGCTCCAACCTTGAAGCTATTTCCGACGCCTATCCCCCCTACCATGCTCAACAATATGCCATCCCATCATCAAAATCCATCGTCCTGCTCTTCCACGTAAGCCAATTCACCTCACTACATTCGGCACTCAAGCAACCGAAACGACTGCCAAAATAGAAAATGTTGTCGGGAAAACTACAATTCCAGCAGATACCCACCTTCACAACCCCCCTCGACCCCCCCCCCCCCCCTCCGGTTCTTCCCGAATTCGCTCGCCGCGACCATCACAAACTTGCACAGGACTGGATCCGTTCCAATCAAGCGATGCCAAAAGAATCGTGGCGTCCGCCAAGTTTGGCAGTGGGACATTGCCACAACTTTCATCCCTACGATCCGTGAAATGCGAAGAATGTCCTCAACCCAGACAAGGAAATTCCCATGTCTTGATTGCCGTTCATGCGCCAAAGTCTTTGGATGCACTTTCACAACCAGGCCATAAATTAAAAAATTCTCAACTTGACCCATGTTAACTTCGGCCCGGAATGACTCTCATGGACACCACTTGATGACCCTGCGATTCTTCATCACACCAATCCACTCATGTTAACCAACCCTTCAATCAACCACTCAATTAGACTAGACGGATTCAACCATCATGGACGACTTTCAGGTAAAAAAAAATTAAATTAAATAACCTCCCCCCCCCCCTCCCTCCTCGCCTTCACGGAATCAAACTCTCAAACTGATGTCAATCTGTTGACGTTAACCAGTTTTTCCCCTGCAGTACTTGCTTAAATCAAACTGCTGAGATCTTGAGGGTCGTGCGTCAAGCACCTCAACCTGCACTAAATCTCTGGGATCCAGCGAACCCCCTTGGGGACCCGCCATGATGGTGCCCGCCACCTATACTGTCGAGGTCAACTGTAAATGCAACGAAATTTGCAGGGGGAGTGTGATATTTTCAGCCGGCAAGTAGAAAACCCAATTTTACCTGGGGGGAGGTCAAAATTGTTTTATATTGCCGAAAGAAAATATACACTACCTGTAAATACCCACCCAACCTCCCCTCTGGAGTCACCTCATGGCTGACATATCTGGAGGAAAAATAGATAGTTGGATAACGTCGTAATACCGTTTATGGAGGGTCTGCGCGTGCTGGCGCATGCGCAGATGCGCGGCTCAGCTGGGCGTATCGAGAGAGTTTTGTATCCTCCGGGGTAAGAAGCACTCAGGAACTGAATGCAACGAAATGTACAGGTAGTATATATTTTCTTTAGGCACACCACTACCTCTGGTAATACTACATTTGGCTACGTGGCAAACAGTTGTGGAAACTGTCCAACTGGCTTCCGAAGCCCGCATTGAAAAATGTTTCCTGTCGGCCGCCCAATTTGGCCTCAAAATTAAAGACTTTGCTTGCACCCTATGGTTTAAACTTGATTTAAGCGAAAACCAAGACCATTTCATTTTTTTCTCCACAACAAGTTTACCTTTCTCTGGCTAACGATGCTAACTCAAGAAACATCGACAATGTTACCTTTCACATGCCCAAGCATCGTTACATCTTGCTGTTGGTGTGAGCTGTAATCTGATTTTGGTGTGTGCCTTGCACCTTTGTTGCCTCATTGTTACATGTTGCAGCATCGTAACATTTTGACATTTCGTTCGCAAACGAATTCTATAATACACACGACCGTGTTAATTAAGAGCAACAATGGACGTGAGAATATAAAAACTGCTTCTGCCAAGTCTCTAGAAGTGTTATAGAAAGAATGGTGTCTTTCTATTGTCGTGCTGTTTGGGCCCTAGTCATCTGAATGCAGGCAATGGTGCATTAGCTCTCGTAACCCACTGAACATGAGGGAATTCAGCAGGTAGGTGGAATTCTCCTGACATACATTTCCTGTACCTACCCTACCTCCCCACTTGATTCACCGCCATGACATATTGAGAGGAATAAAAGATGACAATCTGTTGCACCTCGGGACTTTCGTAAGGAGGGGTGCGCGTGCGCACTTGAGCTGGTAGCTTCTAAATAACTTGAAATCTCTAGGGAAAGACAGCATTCCGAGAACAGTATGCAAAATTTACAGGTAATGTATATTACCGTTTACGCAATAGAAACAAATTTACCCTGTCTGGCAGTACTGTTTCTTCACGGACCACTTCAATGAAGAACTAAACAAATCTACCAAACTGGTCTACCATTCTGCCTTGAACTCCATCTTAGATCGAGTTACTCTAGTATTTTCGAATGTCAACCTTAATAAAGTCGAATGCCCTGCTTCAAGACGTTTTTTTCCAGACTGGGACCTTTCGAAATCTTGGATTCACTTATGAAAGGGCCACCTTTCTTAAATTGCAACATAAACCTCACAAAAACAGTGTTCCTAGTCGCCCTCACTCCAAGCCAGCGCTGCAGCGAAGTACAAGCACCTCAGTGGACCTTGCCTTCTGCTGCTTCATCGAAGATTTCGGAGCGGCATACTTAACTCCCGTGAATTCCTTTCAAGCAGAACCATTCAGAACCAATCATTACAGCACTATCCACCATTACTGGCGATAAACCATGAACTCTTGTTTCCCCCGTCCGTGCTGTAGGTTTCTACCCTGACAGAATTGACAATAACGAAATCCGCAATGGCAGAAACCAACTTTTCACACCCTTCAAAAGAAGTTTCGGTAAAACATCACGAATGAATGCTAAATGGATCAAAACTGTCGTTCGTCACGCCTACGTTGCATCTGGAGTGAACGACCACGGTGACAACATCGGGGTCACAACTCGTGAGCATCGAGCAATTTCCACTTCATGGGCTTCCACAACAGCGTCCCCATCAACGAGATCTTCCAAGCAGCGGCATGGAGAAATGCGTCGTCAGTCTTCACGTCACTGCTTCAGAGAGATGACTACGAAAGCCAATGGACTATACCGGATTGGCCCCATCGTAGCACCCAGATGTATCAAACCGCCTCAGCACTAAGAAGCAGATGTCGTCAATAAACGGCCCTTATCAGGGCAACCAAATTAGAATCAGATTCCTGTTTAATGTGTTTTTGAATAAGTGTTATGGGGGGTGTGGGGAGGGCAGTTCCTAACCCCGAGTTACCCGTCAGGTGGTGACCACAGCCTTTTTTGACGAGGTCTTCTGTAAACGCTAAATTCGCATGTAATGTACATTTCCTTAGAGCAATAGAAAGCAGGATAGAGGATTAGCAAGCTGGCAGGGATTATTCAATCTTAACTTTAAGAATAAAGCATTTGAGAACAAGAATGCTAAATTTCCAGGTTACGTATATTCGTTATTTGCAATAGGACGGAATTTAGCTGGGTGCTGCCGGCTATTCTCCCTTTTTTTGTACTTCCATAGTGGTGTCTAATTGTCGTTGCGTAAACTTTACTGTGCTGCCAAGTAGCTGATCATAGAGGCTCTGTTGTCAATGTGCTTAAGGTAAATTTTGTAAGTATTGTACCAGGCTAGGTCAACCCTTGGCAGATAAATCGCCGTATAGACATATACAGTCCCAGAGTAGTGATGTAACGGTTAGCCATTTTAACGGAGATTTGCGTACAGTATTAACATTTTCTGTCTATTAAATGATTAACAGACTGATTTTATGCCACCACATCACAAAATTTTAATGCTGTAAATATTGTTTTGTGACATTACTTAAAAAATATTGTCACAATGTTACTGCTATTTTAGTTGCCATCACTGCAAAGCGGGACACTTAAGGAGGATAAAGTAAGTCTATTCCTGTGTAACTAAGATATATGACAATTTAAAAAATAAAAAATAAAATCAATGGCTTACAGATTGTTCTCACAAGTTCTCGCATTGTGGTTAAACCTAACCATGATCGGAGGTAGAGAAAAATGTGCTTGAATTTTTTTTTGTTTGATTGTATTTATTTTTTATTAGTTTGTTTGTTTTACTGCAGATTAATGGGCCTAGTAAACGTGAGTGATTTTTTAACTTATACAAGTTTGGAGCGTTATTTTTCATGGTTTTTGGGCCACTTAAGATAGATTTATAGTTATTAGGATGTAGTTGGTTTTTTCTGCTGACCTTGATTGTGCTATTTATGCCTGATCGTGGTTCGTAGCGAGTAGAAATTTTATGTGTAGTCACTATATAACTGTGGCGCAACTGTTCCTGAGAATGCATTGTTAATTGTTAAAACGGTACACATCACCATTTCAACAATGTATTCAAAATAATCCATGGAAGCAACCTTTAATATAGGTCGGGAGCTGAAAATTAGAGTAGTTTAGAGCATATTGGTCTCTATTATTATTGTCATCGTTAACACAAGCTATTAATACCTTTGTGACGAGTTATTAATACGTTATGACCATGTAGGTTGCAAAGTTAAAATCACAACATTAGAATGTTATTATTCCATCTTGTTATGCAAAATAGAAAAAAATTTCTTGACAGCGACGGCGGCAGTGGGCATGACAGCAATCACGAACCATACGCCTATTTAAAGGGCAAATAAAGTGAGTTTATTGCAATACCAGGCCGTTTTAAACTCTTTTAAATACAAAAAAAAACAATTAAAATCCGTTGTAAACAGCAATTCCATACAATTAAAAAAGAAAGACATTTACCAATTTTAATACCATTTCTTCCATCTAGATGCTGTTGCTAGCAAATTGTTAACTGATTCAACTTGTATGCATACATTTGTATTCTTTCTTAAAAAGAAACTTTTGATCAACAAATGCAAAAATATAACGTGACTGAAAATTTAACGAGTTATTTAATTCAGTTAGGCTGACACACTAGGCTAACATCGAGTGGCAAAAAAATAATACTAAAATTGAGAAATGTCAATTTTTTCTTTTTATTGTTTAAAAGTCTACACGCCACGGATTTTAATTTTTTTTTTTTTTTTTTTTTTGCATTGACGAGAAATATAATAACCAACCAAAAAATCCTCTCATTTGCCCTTTAACAAAGAGATCGAAATTCAAACATCTCTAGCTAAGTAGTACTCTTCAATGTAGTAGCGTTTTTCCCAAAACGCAAATGGTGAGATTCCGGACTCCCTCCCGTTGCCTCATTCAGGTTTGATACCATTTCAAACTGTTGTTTTAAAAATACGTGACGTCTCCCGTCACACAGAAAGCCTAAAAGGTAAGAGCCCACGAAAGAAAGTGAAAAGGTTTTATTCACAATTTCTGTAACTCCTTTTAATAAAAAGCTGCTTGTAATCCAATGGTGAGGATTTAACCTCATGTTTTTCTCCAGCTAGCTTAAGTCTCTTTTCACACATAAAGCCTAAAAGTAAAGGGCCAACAAAAGAAAGTGAAAAATCTGTTTTCACAATGTAAAAAAAAATGTACCAACTTTTTCAACTCCCTCCCTCCCCTCCATGCTTTTCTTAACTTGTAAACCAATGGTGAGGCTTTAACCCCTAACGAAGCAAACATCCTGTAATAAAGACTGGTCTTTGTGAGAATGCAAGATACACTAGTCTTACAAATAAACAAAAGTTAGCTGCCCCGACTACTAGCCGGCCACTCTACCCATTGTGCTACTGGGGCGGATACGGGCTGCAGGCTCCAGCCGAGTTTAATAGCTGTTCAATCTTTCAGTGGTGACCTAAAGGCCACAAACATAACAAGTGGAAAACTGTTTGTTAAACTTTACTTGTGATTTATTCTTTATTTATTTCTAGTGTGGTGGCCAAGGAGCAATTTGTAGCTTTCCCTCCTGGTTTATGTTAGTGGGTTTTTGGTCACCCCTGAGAAAGATTGGATAGCTGGTAAGCTCAGCTGGAACCTGCAGCCAGTATCCGCCCCAGTAGCATAATGGGAATAAGTGAGAAGCCCTATAGCTTCGCGTCCCATTTGGAACAGCTGTCTTTTATTTATTTCTCAGATTAGTGTATCTTGCATTATCACAACTTTCGTTGAAAAAGTGGTGGAAGCTTAAAAAAGACTGGTTGGGACTAGGTGGTCGCTGCAGCCGGTTGTTTCTCCAAGTTCTAGCCGAAGTCCACACAGAAAGTAGTAAAGAAAGTGAAAAATCTGTATTCACAATGTAAAAAAAAAATATTCAAGTTTTTTGAAAATCGCATCCCCCATTTCTCTTTAACCAATAATGAACTGTTAAACCTTTCCCCTCCTGGTTTTTCATTTAGTGTCATTCCATACAACAAAAAGAAAGAAATTTTTTTTTCCAAATCGTTTTTTTCATCTTTTCGTTAGTTGCACAGGCTTACTTTAGTAAACTGTTAGACTGCGTGGCATTTTAAGCATTTTCTATTTTAATTAGTTATTGAGATATAACGAAACAAAATCGGTTTTCATTTATATAATGCACAGGTGGTTACTGGTTTTGTCGAATTTCGTGTTACCGATACTTGGCCTAACAGCAGCACTCTAGCATGGCAAAAACCTCATCGCCATGTGTTATCTTGTGAAGTTCACGTGAAACATTACTGTGCCCTCATCCAGTGCAAACACCAAAAATGTGTTAGAAAAGGGGAAACCAACAAACAAATAATGTATTGTAATAATGTAACAGAAATAAAACGGCTCCGTTTCGTAATGCTTAGAATGCAGCTTGGAATTAACGAGAGATACACACATAGCCGTACACATCTCATATTATCCCTTATTTCTTTTTTAAATAAATATTTCAGTTTTCTGTGGTCAATTCGTCTCCTTTCAGTTCATCATCCTACGGATAATACACAACGATCATGGTTTTTTTTTTTACCATTGTATGATTTGTCTTCCCTCTCCATTGTCTATGGCCGAGTGAATTTCGGTCGAATGGAGCCCTGGTCACGGTCGTGACCTTAAATGGTTCAGTGAGTTATCTTAATGCCAGTGGAGGATGTGGTCATAAGGCGCTATGCAAGTAATCTGGGGGCGAACTGGGTAGCCGGTTCGAATCCGGGTCATGCCACTCCTATGAAACGTAAGTGCATGAAGGTGGCTTACTGAACTACGTTATTTCTAGTGTAGGATTTTCGCTGTTGGCTAATTTCCAATTTTCCTTAATATGCTCTTAAAGTGGCACTATCACCGATTAAAACTGAACGAAAATACCGTGGCACCATCTAGTGGCAGTAATATTGTTAATCTTTACAGCTTGCTTCTAGGTGCACGAAGACATTCCAAATTTTCATTCAATAATAATGGAGTTCGTGGCTTGTTTATTTCGGTAAAAGAAATAACGGGTTGTGCATCCTTTGCTTAGATGCAAGCAAGTGTTAGATAGTATTAGATATCGCTAGATGTTGCCAGATTCTGCAGACTTTCAATCGGTAATAGTGGTTTCAAAATCTACTGGTATCAAAAGAAATACTGTAAAGAACATTTAAACATTTTGTTGTGGTGGTTGCAATGGTTGAGGACAGGAGTAAGGTAAATTCGTGATTTTTAATTGAAATAATCAAACGTACAATTCAGAAAATTGTATCTGTTTAAGGGCTGTTGTGCTTTACGTAACGTATATGATTGGTAAAGCACAACAGCACTTAAAGCAACATACCGCCTGCCTCACAACACAGACGCAACGATCACATTCGCGTATTTACCACAGCTAAGATCAACTGAGACGGTAGCTTCGTTCCTCGCAGTGAAAAACATAGCTGCTGTCTCAATTGGCATTGCGCCTAATAGTCCAGCCACCGTGAACCCATTGATCGTGTCGTCCAAAATCGGCACGATTCTTGTATTTTAAAATCACAATTTATAATTTTCTAGACTAGTGTCTTGTAATTTTGCTTCGGCGATATATTGGAATAATTAATTTTAATTTTTACCGCATTCGTCTATTAGATTGTAGAGCTCATGGTAATTATTATAAAGTTAGTAGATGTACACAAAGAGATGAAACGTCATGATTATTGTACGCGTGCATTGCATCATTTAGTGGCGGGTCGTTCTTAAATATAGTTAACAATATTCAACAGAAAATCTCCTTGACGCCACATTTTAAAACGGTTTTTTAGCAAGGGAAAGACTAACGGTAAGTAAATAGACCTTTGGGGCCGTACTTGATGTGGAGGATCGAGAAAAATGGCGCTGGGAGGTATATCCCTTTAAACAGATACAATTTTCTGAATTGTACATTTGATTATTTCAATTATTTTCTGTTGTCCTGTGTAAGTGTTTCTGTTATCTACTGGTATCAAAAATCTAAACCATGATCTGAGCCATAAATTTTCCTGGGCTTCAACCTTACAGGGTCCACTTTTTCAATTGTCCATCCATTCCGGAGTTACGGGACCCTAAACGTGTGGTTTTTTTAGCGTGTGGGCTGTAAAAAAAGGGGTTATATGATTGAAGTTTCATTTTACTTGTTAAAATGTACACGGATAAAAATTGGTAACTTTTAATTGAAATAATCAAATGTACAAATCAGAAAATTGCATCTGTTTAAGTGCTGTTGTGCTTTACCAATCATGTACGTTAACGTAAAGCACAACAGCACTTGAACAGATGCAATTTTCTGAATTGTACATTTATTTCAATTAAAAATCACCAATTTTTATCCGTGTAAATTTTAACAAGGAAAATGAAACTTCAATCATATAATCCCTTTTTTTACGGCACACATGACGTTTTTGTTTGTGTGTTAGTTTTTAGTGATGCTCTTAGTTCACTTACAAGGTTCAAAAGTTAGCAATATAAAGAACATTTGAAACACTTTATTTTGGTGGTTGCAATGGTTGAGGGCAGCAGTAAGGTTTCACGTGGACTTAACACTTAAGGGAATATAGTGGTATCAGAAACTTTACAGGAAAACTTATGTGTTCCTTTGCTGTTTTTACTTTGGTTCTGTTAAATCTTAGCTGAAACATCAAACGAGTTCGTTTTTCTTTTCTAATTCTTGATACCTTTAACATTTTGAATACTGTTTCCTCCTAAGAGAACAACACGGCTTGTGACAATTATTTTTAAATTATTTTTAAAGTTAAATGACAATAAAAGGGACGAAAATTAGCTTTGGAATTCCTTTATATAAATATAACAAGGCCCGACTGCATGTGTCCTTTTACATTGTCGCAGCTGCAAATGTATGGCAGTGCAGCCCATTCCTACAATGCTGTTTTAAGTTTCATGCTGTTACCCTAAAAAGGGACGTACGCTGACTGTACGTAGTATGCACTAGTCTACCATGTTTAGTACGCACCGTAATCTGTCTGAAGCTGTAGACCAGGGAAAGGAAGCAAACCTCTTAGGGTCCAGTTGCTCAAATTGTTTGTTTTATTCAAGTATTCAATTATTCTAAGATTTATCTAGCCTAGCGGTGCAGACAAGTGAGGTTTTAAACCAAGCATACAACTACAACATTGGTGGAGTTTGTCTAGCTTTTAAGAAAATATTTAATATCAAGATTTGCTAACACATTTTTAAAAGGATTCGTTTGGGTAGACCTACATGCATTATTAATATGGCTGTGCAGGTACCAATACTTGTACCGGGACCGGCTGCAGGTACCACTGGTATCGGACCGGCACCGTGTTACAAGTACCGGAAAAAATCCCGGCATCGACTTGTTTTTTCCAGAATCGCCATTTTCATACATTAATAATATGGTATATTGTTCCCAACGCTACTAAAAATTAGGCAACTTTTAAATAAATAATTTGCCAGGTTTTAATCTCGCTGAGCTATAAAATGTTAGCAAACAATTCCTTTGTAAAAGGGTTACGTAACGTTCGTTACACCATTAAATTACTGATGTATCAACACGTTCTGTGTTCTTTATTAAGTTATTTTACATCAACATTGGCACCGGCTTGGTATCGGCAAATGACGAATAGCACCGGTACTGGGATTGGTACCGGGTAAACTGGCACCGGTATCGGGAAAAGTGGCACCGGCACAGTCTTAATTATTAATCATCTCATCCAGAACTAATTTGATTAGCAGCAGACTGTCGGTACTCATGGGTGTTCAAGAGGTACGGAAAATCTGGCCGTGTAACATTCTGTATGCTAGTTGTAATAGTTTGTAAGACATAATTGCTTCTGTAAACAGGAGGCTGCCCATTATAGTCTATGGTTAAATAGAACTAGGCCTAATTAAGATTTTGTATACCACTTTTTTAGTCGCACACTATATTATTGGTCCAGCCTGGGTTGAAGCCGGACACCAGGACATACTCTGATTACGAGTCGGTTAATGAGTGCATGGAAGGTAAGTTATTGTTATGCCTAGCCATATTAACAGATCTCCCAATGAGGAGCCACCTTGAATTATTGAATCAAAGGCACAGGCCAATTTAGAAATTGGTTTAAGAAAATTTCTTGGCTGCTAATATACGGCGCCTAGGTGCAGAAATTTAAAAACAGCCCTTTAGGCCCTGTTATCCTGGTTTCACAATTTCGTTTTTCACAATTCCATTTTCCCTCTTCCTTTGATGCATGAATGAAAATCAACAATTGGCAACCAAGTTTTAGCCCCACTCCCCCAAAACGACTAGCAATCAAAAGTGACACCCCACAAGCTCCTTAAATATGCAGTTAAATGCAGTTAATGCAGTTAATTTGGCAAATTATCGAGGTGTGAGCGTTAAAGGCAACCCATTTTCCGATCAATCTAGGGATGGTTCTGTTCTCATCAGGGAAGGGTCTGGTAATGCGATCACTTACATAGGTGATCTAGCATTAATCTAGTCTTTAAGCCGTGTGCGAATTACATCGAAAAGGAGAACTTTTATTTTGCACCACATACACGCCAAACAAACTAGTTGCTGTAGTCCTGTATTTCATTGTTGTTGGCACGTTGGTTGCATTTTTCTTGCCAATTATGGTTGAGGCGGTTACTCAGTTCACTACTCTGTATGAATTTAATTGTTTGATTTGCTGGTCCCTGGAGATTCATTGATTGTTTCACCAGCATCAAGTTCATGACTTGGACCTGTAAGTCACAACTATCTAACAAAAATTTGCAAAATACTAGTTAGTATTTTTCCTTAGAATCGCAGCGTAATTTGTGCAATTTATATTTTTGCGAGATTGAACATGCAAAGTAAAATGGTGATTTTTTTTCTGCTTTATACGTAAAGCTGATTGCAGACTGGTTGAGCAGTTCAGGAAAGGTTCGCAGTACAAAAACTAATCTAAAATTGGTGGTAATGTATCCAAAGAGAAGTGGTTGGGAGCCCTCCACATTTCATCTAATTGTTGGTGCATTCCTGGTCTTTCTATATAGTGAGGGGCATTAAATGAGCAGATCCCGTGGTGCCACTACACAATTTCTTTTTTCACCCTTTCGCAGGGGATAGGGGAGAAATAAATTACCAACACTACTCATTCCAAAACTGCCCTTTTCAACACACAAAATCGTGTTCAAAATCAAACTTGTTTTCGACAGACTGCAATGACTTAAGATGGAAAAAATAAGTGCAGACTTTTTTTTGCCCGAAAAATATCAAACTCAAAATTGTGCGCTTTATGTGGTGGTGGGGAAGTTTTTCAAAAGATATAGATTCTATGTTCATTAAATTCTTTTCAACTTCAAATATTCACAATTTAATTTAAATTTTCAACAGTATCATGTAAACACTCTGTCAAGATTGCACCACGTTAACTGCCTGCTGCATTCTGCTTTTCTCTGTTGTTAAATGCGTTAGCGAATTTGAAACTACCTTGCTACACCACTGATTTCACGGAGTCGCTTTGCATGCTCTTGAAAGCAGAGCTCCGCACTGCGAAGCAACTTCGTAAAGATCATTGGTGCAGCGCCTTTCTTTCCAATTGGCCTAATTGATTGATTCAGATGTAGACCTTTGGAGAGAAGAGTGGCAATCAGCAGAAAGACAGTTGAGATGGTGAACTTGACAGTTTGCAGGACTGTAAATTTGCATTAAAACGTGCAGTTTTTTTGGTGTTAAAGAGTAATTTTATGTACATAATTTGTGCGTTCAAAATAACAAAAAAAAAAAAAAAAGGTATAGATGTTCGTTGCATACCTTTACCTCTCTTTTTGAAGTGTGTTCCTGGTTGGCAAAGCCGGACAGGGACTTCGGCAACAAGTAGGGTGCAAGCTGCAGCTTACTAATTATTATTTTTTTTTGTTTTTTTGTTTGCAGGGGTCTGTAAAATGTACGAAGACCATTTAAAAAGACAAAATCCTAACACACCATCAATTACCTATGATATCAGTCAACTATTTGATTTTATTGACCAGCTCACTGATCTCTCCTGTTTGGTGTAAGTATATTGACTTAATGAATGAAAGATCATGAATTGAAGAGGCCGATAGTATCCTACCTGAATTGAGTTTCTTAATTCAATGTGTAGTGGTCCACAAAAATGTATCTCCTAAAAAATTCAGACTTTAAGATTTCGCTAATTTTTTTTGCGTGCAGGTAAATTATTTTGTTAAAATGTGCTAGCTTCTGCTCTTATTTACCACAATATTAAAAAAGGAAAACTGTTGGCACGGCAGTTCCCACTATTACATTGATGAATGGTGCAGCAGTTGTAACTCTGTGGTAACTACAGGATTGGATTGTTATGAACAAAATTTTTCTATTATCCCAGGAATGGAATATTTAGAGATGGCCGTGGGTAGGGTAGAGATCAACATAGCACCGGCCAGTCGCCACATAGCGTTTAACTTTTGTGATGTGGCGACCGTGGCGTTAACTATCGGTCTAGTTGCCAGATTGGAGACAAGACTGCTGTCGAGAACTGTTAAACTAGCAAGCTTCAGCATAGACTTCTTATTTATCTCGTTCAAGACATTCTTTTGCTTTAATGCTCAAATTCATATTTGTCTAAATCCCCTATTCTCATATCTCTGTATAGTCATAGGTGCCAGCCTAGGTGAAAAAAAATAGTAAACGTGTCGCGGTGATAAGCAATGTACTACTGGCGACTAGTCAAAGTTAGCCAACCATCCAGCGGCGACTGGGGGAAAATGCTTCAAGTCCAACATTATGTACATGTATTTGGAAAAAATGCATATGGATGGGACCACTTTTCTAAATCCAAAATCCTAATTCTGATTCCAAGACACTGGGTCGCATTTTGAGCCATACGCACCCTGTAAGCGGCTACATTTTCACAGCAGTATCTACAAATATTTGACACAACGATTTTATTTCGCTGCTTGTCCGTCTTCATCAGGCATAGCACTCGAGGGTAGTGCACTGAATCCATGTTCGTTTGAACTAGGAGGTCGTTGGTGTGACCCCTACTATTTGTAAGGCTGATCAGCTGCTTGCAAGCTGGTTTGTAATTTGGCGCTGCACTATAAACTGGATTGTGGGGTTGAATGGTTGCTGTAAATTCATGAGTTCCCTTCATTTTTGAAGTGCTTTATAGCAAGCGGGGGTTCACATTCGATCTTCCCAAAGGTTTTTTTTCATTTCAAAAGGCACACGTGAAAATTTTCTCATAGAAAAGGTAAGGATATACTTATGTTTCATTTTGCCAGCTACAACCTACCATTTTCAAATATACATTGTCTGTTGTTTGGTTCTTCTTGTGACTTCCTCTTGTTGGTGGCCCTGTCTTGCGAAGTGAGATGTTTTATGCTTGAATTAATTGGGTCCCGTGATAATTCAAAAGTTTTCATTTTCTATTTCGAGATTTTAGTTCACTACTATACTAATGTAAATAGAAAAAAATGTCCTCTCTAAATGAAAATTTTGGGTTTTGCGCCTGAAAAATATTCCTGTAATCTTCAAAAAATCATAGTAATTGATTGTAAGCTGTTCATTGCTGAATGCACCCTCCACCGTGCATGAAGGAGACCAATTCCGGTTTTTATTCTAGAGTATCTCCCCAGTTAAATGTTTACATTATTCTTAGAACAAGATGACATTTATTGACAGAGTTCAAAATTGTTATTTTGCTGTGCGGATGACATCTTTGTCGGGATACACTAGCTATAAGTCTCATCTTAGTGCCACACTCCGTTATAAGATTTTTTTCATGACATTTACCTGACGCCCCATGGTTGTCATGGTGTGATTTTAGTGTTTTTAGTACTTGGGAGCCAAGTTTGTGAACCTTCTTGACTTTGGATTGTGTTTTTTGATGTTGAAATGGTTTCTTCGGAAATCTCCCACCTTTTTGCCGATTATGCCTAAAAAGCAGTGTATCCATTTCGGGCATAGGATCTTTAACCTGCATGAAGAATGTTGGCCCTGTAGTCCTGATTCCCGTCCCTGCGAAAGAGTCCTGATCCCACCAAAACATGGGATGAAAATTAAAGCCAGACTTGCTAAATCACAAATGCACACCCAGCAACATCTAGCTAAAAAAAAAAAAAAAAAAAAAAAAAAAGCTTCAGATCATGCCAGCGCTGTTATCGATGCTTCGCAATGGGACAAAATTCCAGAATCATAAAAGATAAGGCTGGAGAAAGGACACTGTCGCCATTCATTTCCAATGCCAAATGGGATCTTGCCTTCACCACTAGTCACTAGTTTCGACATGTCCACTGCCCATGCAGCACCTCGAAATGCACCTGCGACTATCACGTACTCGCCGAAGGAGTATTCTGCGGTTATCCTCTCCCTGCTTTTTTTCCGGTATGCACTAGGGAAACCGCCATTAGCCCTTTAGGGACAGGTGCGCCCAAATGTGTCGGCTCTTGCTTACAGTTCTTCGACAGGTCAGATCGAAAACTCCACCTAGACATGCACCGAATATACAATTTTGACGAATACCGACAATACAACCGAATACTCGTCAGCCGAATGCTCTGACGAATACCATTAGCCTAAATTAAACACATGATATTGATAAGCAGTGCGCGAACTTAGGAAAATCTCGTGCCGTTCACTGGTCTGGCACCTATTTAAAAATGCCAGACCTCCAGAAATTTACTAGCCCAAAATTAAATTGATTTTTTTTCCGTTATGTATTTTAATTCTGATCTGCAGTTCTAATACACAACGGTTTACAGTAGCGGATCCAGATGAAATTTTCTTTTTGGGAGGGGGGGGGGGGGTGGTGGTCACAAACCAGATTAGTGTTGAAACATCTATCAGTTCCAGGTCCAGAATTTTCTGGTTTCTGCAAACCCATGTTCCATTCCTTTATTTTTTTAAAACCCAGAAATAAACCATTTTATTTTTAATTCCACTGAAAAACATGTCGGCCTGTACAACTGCTATTGTAGTTGTGCTGTGCGTTTATTGGTGGTCTGACTAAATAAATAAAATAATTGTTCGCCAAGTAGCAGACTTGGCTGCCGTACCTGCGCTATATTTATTAAAAAAAAAAAAAAAAAACCTAGCGGCAATGGTCAGCAGCAAAGCCCACGCGTGAATTTGTGCAGTTGTAATTTATTTACATGGCCAGCAGGCCGTGTATATTAGAGTTCGTTTGCACACGAGAATTTTCAGAAATTGGACAGGAGGAGGTGTCGGAGTGGCTAACAATGTCAAAATGTTAGAATGGTCAAACAAAGAAGCGAAGCGCACAAGATTGGATTAGAGATCACTCAAACAAAAAGAAGCAACGATGCTTGGGCACGTGGCAATTAACATAAGATCTTATAACACGTTGTGGAGAATCAAAATGAAATGGACTTGGTTTTCGCTTAAATCTTAGTTTTAAACTGTAGGGTGCAAAATCGCTAATTTTAAGGCCTTCCGGCCTCAAAATTGGGCGGCCGACATGATGACTTAATTAGTTCGTCAATACGAGCTTCTGGAAGCCAGTTAAATTGTTACTGCTACTGTGCCACGATTCTGTGTCTGCCTGCAACAATGCAGAGTCAACTACCCATCGAGATGACACTTGCTAAATCTAGACGCACATTAGTGTGTTGCCAGCAAATAATAAACATGGGACATAGCTTGGGCGGAACCTGAACATAAAAACGCATTTTTAAATTTTCCGTTTTTTTGCAAACAAAAGTGGGTGGACAGCAGACGTACCGTGTACAACTGTACATACTACATGATAAGATCAGACCATCGCAATTGCAATAATAAGGAAGCGAAAAAAGCCAACAAATTACCTAAACAAGAAACTGCTTCGTCGTTTAGAAAGAAAAGCATTAGAGCTCGTATCCCCATACTCACAGCTGTGAAGGAACACGAATAAAAATGGACTAACGAACTATAATTTGAACTCCAATTCCAGGGAACAATTGACTTGCCAGCCTCCCACGTATATGTACAAATTATAGTTCGTTGCATTCAAGTGAACTCGAATCCATTTATATTCGTGTTCCTTCACAGCTGTGAGTGTGGGATATGAGTGCTATTGCTTTTTTTTTCTAAATGGCGAAGCCTTTTTTTTTTGTTTAGTTAATACATTACCGTGGGGGAGAAATAAGAAAACCAACTTATCATCCTTTCCCTTATTTCAGTTCCAAAATGCTTGTAGTGTTGATGTATTAATTACTGCTAGATAACTCAGGCTGAGACCCGAAGTGATGTTAAAAGGGTTTACTCTACTGAAACAAGTACAAATACGAACATTATACAATACGTCACGCTCACACTGAGCTTCTCTCTCAACTACAATGCAGCTGATGATCACAACAAGAGGTTTGGCACGAAAAGCGTTGCCAAGGTTACGGCTGCTTAGCAACCACGCCGTAGGGCGATTATGGACGGGCAATGTATTGTTACGAACTCCCCTCCGCCCAAATCGACCTCCAGGCGATTACTATTTCACCTCACAAAAGATCGGAATACACAAGACAATTGCAACTGCCTAACAGCATACAAACATGAATCTTAAATTCTAAAATTCTTACATATAACATCTTAAGTTAAAATTCTAACGTATGACATCCTAAGTTACAATTTTACAGTTGGCTTTCTAATTCTAACATATTCCATCTTAGGTTTCATTTTCTCATTGAAGTCCCACTTGAACTGTGCGAGAAAATCTCAAAAAAAAATTTTATCACCGGAGTATCATCTTCCAAACTAGCTCCCAAATCTGTAGTACGCATTCATTCAAATTCGCCAAACCATTTACCAAGATCAGCTCCAGTTACCGACTTGTACAATGAGAGGAGTACCTTACACTTTTAACATTATTGAAAATTCCCTGTCGCATTCGAGTGTGGGTCAGACGTCGATTCAGACTTTGCTCAGACCTTGCTTTAACTCCCATTCACTTGAACATGCAAACTTTGCCCAAAACTTCCCTAAGATCCACATTTCTATCCTGACTTGAATCGAAGCAGTATCCCAATTACATGATACTCCTTACTGTGCGTGACAAGTGCATCCATCAAAATCTAACCCTATTTAAAAACAAATGTAACAATGCAATGCAATTGTCAGAGATTACGAAATGTTATTTACCAGAGTCTTGAGTTTACATTTATGTGGAACCAAGTATGAAATCATTCCACTCGTGCCGCGAGATATTCACGAAAGGGGAATCAAACGTTCTTCTTGGCCTCGCTCGTCTGGTTCGTCATCTCTGTAGTAAATTAAGTTCACTCGGTATTTTGCTGGTAATCGTCTCGTGTGTTGCGGACGTGGAGCATGTGCTAACCTCCCAGTCGGTGGTGTGCGTATGCAGGTGAACTTTTTCAGTGGTCCAAGTATCTTTGTTGGTGCGGTGCTGTCTGCAATGCTTAAGTAGTCTTCTGAATCACTGTCTTCCTCTATGTTGTTGATGATTGAGCCTCGGGGTGACACGTACAGTTTATGATCCCCTTGCTCTGCGGCTGTTGTGACAGGTACAATGCCACCACTGCCTTGCGAATCACTAACGGAAAGTCTGTTAAGCGAATCACTCCCACCACGACATATTGTTTCCTTCTCCATGATAGGAGCCCAATTGCAGTGTAATGGTGCAATGTCAACCACGTGGCACTGTTCACAAATATCTTCTGGGTTTGATGCCGTGTAAAAACTGTGTCTTGCGATCCACTATCTCATATGGTCCACGAAAATCAGGTTCCATGACAATGGTCGGACCTCGCGTCATTCTGAACGGTGCAGTCACTTCGAACTAATGCAGGCAAATGTTATTTGTGGTTCACAACTTTGACGATGTTTCCCAATCTGTAGTACGGTATCCCTTGTAGTTCCTGCATTCTTTGCCAAAGAAACTTAACTCCTCCTTGCTTCTCATCAGCTTCTTCCATTGAGGTGTTGTCAAACGGTAATCTGTCGTCTCTTCTCTGTGGAATCAAATCTCCTCTCAGAAAAAGACAGATGTCTTTCGGATAACCTGGATGTCCCTGACCCTTATTCTCCATGCTGAATGGATCGAAATACTTCTCAATGTCTGCCACATTCACTGTCCAGATGTCCGTTGATTCGTCAATGTTCCCCACACGATAATTTACTAAACCCAGCTTCTGTACAACCTTCACGAATGTGAATTGTGTGGCACTCGCCACTAGGCCGGTAGACAGCAAAATGCACTCGCCAGCCCGTTACCTCCTCGCCATGTAAAGACAATTTTAGCAGTTATGCTGCTACTTAATGCTAAAGATGTTTTTTGCATTAATCTAACTCTCCAATCTGCTAAGTTTCTGGCAACAGCATTTCACACTTGGTTGGAGAGCCCTTGTAATTCTGCACACAGTGCCGCAAACCGCTCGTTTCTATCTAAAACGGTTCCGAGATATGACAATTTCAGCATCGGGTTTTGTTAATCAGTCGCCATTTTGGCGAATAGCTCCAAAAACCAAGTTGCCAACTGCTGAATTTTCCTCGCCATTTGGCGAGTGGCGACCGACATTGGTGAAGGTTGCTTCTGTAGAACTCAGTACGGAACCAGATTAACTTGTGCCAACTTCATGTTTACTCCTTTAGCTGTATTGGACAAGAAATGTGATTTGATCTTCACCAAGTCGTTAACTGCAAATCCTACATCCCTGTGTAGTTTATCGTAGTTGACCTGGACAATCCTAGCAGCTTCCATCATATGCACTCTTGCTAAGTCGCTCTTGCTAATTAATACTAAATCCCTCACGACTCCGCCACCGCTTTGCCCTCGTCTACGCCCGCCAAGCAACTGTGACAACCTGCTCTCGACGATCCTAACACAACGTCAATCGCTTTTTGGTCATTCCTGCTGCTTCACCTCCGACCTCACGGATCTCACTGCGCCATTCCCCAACACTGTCAATCACCTTCGGATCGTACGCCGCCATGAACGTCTCCCCCCTCCGGACGCCGACAGGAATTAAAATCTTCCAAGCCAAACCGAGCCAAGCCAAGGGATCTTGCAACTCAGCTTGCAGACTGACCGACCATAACTCCTCACCCTGCACCTACGCCTTCTGCTTCGCTTCGCCTACACACCCTCTTCATGCTCGGCTCGCTCACGACTCCCCACATCAAAATCTCGCGCCTCCTTCCGCCCCCATGCATTCCAGTTCTTTTTACCGAAGATCTCGCATCCGAGGCTTTTCAACCACCTAGACAAGAAGTGAGTAAAGATCTCCCTCATCCAGAACATGCGATCATCAAGACGATCATCAGCACCTTGTCTTAGTAGTGACTACATTCCCAAGACAAACACCGCCTCGTGCTCTACCCAGGAAATTTTTTCAAGCCAAGTACAAAGTCTCAAGTCTTTAAAACCTCAACTCGGCAGCTTGTCTCAAGCAACTTACCTCATAAAGACAATCTGCACCTGGTCTTGTACGTGACTAACACTCACGCAACATCCAAAGTGTCAACAAGCAAGACACAAAAATAAAAAAAGCAAGCAAACAATGCATGCTTGTAATCAAGCAAGCAAGTACCGTAAATCGTGTATTAAAAGCCCAGTTGAAGCTAAAGCCCACCCCCTAAAATGCTGTTAAAATGCTAAATCATTAAATAGTGGAGTTAAAGCCCATTCCTCAAATTGTCGTTTTTCTACGAAAAATTACCTAAAAGTTATATGATATGAATAAAGATAGTACTGCTTGCTAAATTTACTGGCCCCTTCTTCCTCCCTGTTGTAATAGTGGCCTTTTCTTTAGCTCCTAGCACCTGCACAAGGCATCTCTCACCTAAGCCTCCTCCCTTCTTCACAGCAATTAAAAGGATGTAAAAATTGGTCTTTCAGAGATCGTTCAAAAGCTTCGAATTTTCTGTAATAGATGTCCAGAAAGGTTAGAAAATTGATACTTGATTTAAAGCCCATCCCCCTACTTTTGCCTAATTAACTGCATAAGCCCATGGGAGTTTAATCCCTGATTTACGGTAATCAAACACAATCAAGTAAACAAACAAACAAGCAACCAACCAACCAACCAATCAAACAAGCAAACAAGCAATCGAGCAAGCAACTAATCAAACAAGTAAGCAAGCAAACGAGCAAAAAAAAAAAGTAAGCAAACAAGCAAATTGGTGAATTGAGTCAACTTTCAGATCAACTGTCTCTAACAGTTCGCCTCGACCACCACCCACAATCAACATCAACCTGAAATCAAGACGATCACCGTCTCGTCTCATCCGTGACCGACGTTCACGTTATGAATGAAGGTCACACCCAACCTTAATCGACAACTTGTCTCGATCAGGAGCCGCAATCCACACCCTGCTTAAGACCCAGACGACCGTCACCGTCTCGTGTCATTCGTGATAAACTCCCAAACCATGCCTGAAGTCTCAAAACAAGCATCGTTTTGTCGTTTCATCAGAACTCAAGCTCCAACTAAGCAGCTTCCCAATCCTAAAAACATCCCACGGAACGTCAATGCAATGAAATAAAATAAAAGGAGAGAAACGAAGGCTATCACCCCCCGCTCCCTCCCCCCCCCCCCACGCCAGTGGGGTAATTGTCTAAAATATGCATAAATAAACATTTTGCATTGTTTCCGTTTTTCTTTTTTTATTATTGTTATGCTGTATACTAGTGTTGCACGGTATTGCAAGTTTTTGCAGGACGGTACGGTTATGAAAACTGCGGTCTATGGTAATATCACGGTAATTTAGGAAATAACTTTGCCCTGTTATCGACGCACAAAAGAATCAAATATGGCTCTTTGTATTTATTTTTTCACTAATAGCGGAACTTCGCTTTCTTCTTGATTGGACGCCATGACATCGACAACACAAACACGCTCGGACATGCTTGTTACTGAAGAGCTGCTCCCCCACCCCCGTCCGCAATGTGGACACTTCCTCTGCCTAGCAGTGGGATCGGATTTCACTCGCTCGTGCAAATTTCACACCTCCGTATCGGCGCTTAATTATACGAATTTAATTAAAAAAATTGCTGCCATCCAAAACAAAAAAGAGGGAAAAGCTGATTCGTTAATGCTAGTCAGCACCATAATCACGGTAATACCGCTGCTACGGTAATACCGTGGTGCTAAAAAAAGAAACGATATTGATACCGTAATTTTTTTTTACCGTCAATACCGTGAGTACCGATTTACCGTGCAACACTACTGTATACAATACCCAGATAATTGTATAATCCCTGTTTTCGACCCATGACCATAACCACATGTGCTACTAGAATATTTAATTTCCTACATTGTTTTAATTATCAACGAAAATGTAAAATGCAAGCTGCCTTTCTGAACCCTGCCGTAAAATTTGTTTACTTCTGCACCCAAGTTTTAGAGCCGATCACTGTGACCTACGAACTGAATTCATTTTTGTGCCATTTGTTTTGCTTTGCACAGCTCCAAGAAGGGTCCTGGAATTTTTTTTAGGTAAATCCTAAATAACAGTTCTGAATTGAGTAAACCACGACATTTTCAACCCCACTTTTCATCCAAGCAATGTACTTTGGAGGCTTTCCACTCAATTGTCTTCAGCTGTGTGATGGGCTGATAATCTTGTGTTTGATCAGTTCAAGTAGATTTACTTGCTGTTAACATTTTACCCCTTACTTTATTAGGTACCAAAAGAGCACCAACACTTATGCACCATACAACAAGGACTGGATTAAAGAAAAGATCTACATTTTACTACGCCGACAAGCAGGCAAAAATCAGTGAAGCGGTAAAACCAGTAAGGCATGGCGTCCTTTTTCATCGTTGTTCATCTTCATAGTTATAAAATAAATACTTCATAATGTGTAATGTGCAAACGTACAGTCCTTATTTTCATTTTATGTAACAGTGCTGATGGATAGGTGCTGTGATACATTTTTTTCTTGCAAGGGTACTATTACATAATGTTAAATGAAGCGTAAGTTAAAGGATAGTTTTAAGAAGTAAATGCCATGTGACTTTCCCTTAAAGGCAATATCTAGCTTCCATAACCGAGCAAACGATATTTGTCAACATTGTCTGCCAGTTGCTATTTCTTTCAATAGATGGTTGCAACCTGGAGAAATACTCCCTACCATATAGCTCTACAATAGGTTAAATGTTTTAAGAATTTTGATAATTTCTTTTGTCGTTTTGCAAACTGAAAGCTATTAAAGAACCAACAGCTTTCCTCCATTATATGATCTCGTGAATGACGCCACACGTTTTAAGTGTCTGGGGGGGAAGCTAGATGGTCTTGGAGGCGATGCGTGTGGTATGTACTCCTGGAATTCTCCTTTAGCGGTAAATGTTACTTGCAGCTATCAGAGATTTTTGTACTTTAAAATGCTGAAGTACCATGTATTATGGTTAAAGCCATCAGTGCAAGGTGTGAAAATGTTAGTATAACAAAAGGATCTGTTGTGAAGTGTTGAAGTGGTATGCACGACTTGCAGCAATTTGCATTTTTGTACTTTCAAGCACTGAATCCATGTGGACATGAAGAAAACAGCTGTATTGTGCAATAGCACATGCTGTTTATAAGTGTTTAAATAAAGTATTATGCAGTAGAAATATTGGTTGTTTGATCTTTTTTTTTTGCATATCTAGTTAATAAAGCCAGTGGAAGATTTACTCAACACAAGTAAAACAAAACAAAAAAAGTGCACTGTGTCCAATTTGTTCAGTGTTTTCTGGCTGATCTGTTGGCACTGTAATCGGAGACCTAGCAACAAGTAAACTCTGCCGATGATAGTTTTGATGCCATGGCAATATCCATTGTGGTAATGTATTTGATACTCTGGAAGAGTAGGATTGCCGGACTCCTTGAGGTTTAGCTACCTCCCCTAACCAAGACTTAGTGTGATGGCTGTAGGGCTTACTAAAGTATTTCTGCGTGCCGTAATACATACCTGTAAATTCTAGCATTCGCGTTCTGAATGCTGCTTTCCCTAGATATAACCGCCAGCTCGATAACGCAGTGCACGTGTGTGTACGCACCTTCGTATAAAGCCACCGAGGTGCAACGTGGTCTTATCCTTAATTCAATTCTCTAGCGGCTCCATTGCGTGGACGCACTGTCATGTTTACCGCCTACCCTTCGTCGACTTCCACCCTTCGTCAGTCCAGCGACAACATGGTTCGATCCAAAGGCGCTCCGAAGAGGCTCCCTCCCGAAAGTCCACTCTTCTCCTGTTTATTCTGGCAGTCGTTCGGCCCGCCATCTCTGCTTCCTGGCCTGCCGGTCGTCCTTCGCACTGTGATCAACCATTGCGTTCGCCTCGCCGATGTCCCCGCCTGTTGCAACCTCTTCTCCCGGTGAATGCCGTTCATCACCGTCCGGCTCCCGGTGGTACTGCAGCTGACACCACGACTCCTGTCTGTTGTGGCGAGACTAGCCTTGACAACTGATCTTCAAGACCTCTAGACCACACTTCCGAGTCAAGGATACTTACTCCAAACTGAAACGATAAGACAAGTCCAAGAAATGTGAAGCGAAGCTTCATTGCTCTCACCTACCAGCTGAAGCTCCTCTTCGTCCGGTTCTTCCTACCGCTCTCGGGATCCGGCACCGGCTGCAGCGTCTGCCAGTCGATCTCTCTCCAAGGGTCAACTTCACAAGCTTATTGACAGAGCCATACGCGACTTCCTCTACAAGCAATGGTCATCTCAGCCTTCGCCGTCGATTTCTTCACGAAGCAAGTCGCACCCATGAATGGATTGCAGCATCTTCGAGAAAGAAGCCCTTCGCAAGCGCCTTCGCTCCCTGTCTGTCGCTCTGTCGCCCGACAAGAAGAGGTGTCGCAGCTCCCATTCCGAAGGTGACCAGCGAAATTGGTCATCACCCTACATTTGATCCTTTGTCGGCCATTGACTCCTTCCCAGGAAAGATTGACCGGCTCTCGTCAGTCCCGACCCTTTGTCAGCTACAGCAAACTGGACTCTGCTTCTGCACTCAACAGTCACTGCAATTCTCCACTTCTTCGTCTGATTGTTAGACGCTGCGGCCTACGATCACAGCCGCGACGACTTCCTTTGCCATGGAAAAAGACAGAACAGACACAGCTCCTCTACATCCATCATCTGAAGGCCCTGTCATCTGAAGTTCCCTGATGGATCGGATTCAACGTGCTGTCAGCACCGTTTGTGACATCCACGACAAGCATGCGGATGTCACAGTTTTGGCCATCACTTTTCTCTTGGGATTGCATCATCTTCAGGTGTAGCTCTTAACCAGCATCATCACTCTGTCATTCTTAAGACGCAATCGCAACTTCCCCCATCCGGTTGCAACCTTTGTTCGTCTCTCTTTAGGCCTGTCATCAGCGTGAGTTCCGCACCGTCATGATGGCAAGAACACCATCTACGCTGTCTCTACCCTGTCGTCATTGGAAACGTCAGCAGCCTGTCGGTTACCTCGGTTAAATACCTTCGTTTACCCTTCTCGCCTCCCTGCAGGCCATCTGTCATCGTCGAAACGTCAGCTGCTTTTCAATTATGTCAGCTCAGCCTTCACTTCGTACCATCGTGATGGTAAGCACAACTCTCACGCCGCCTTTCACACGTCATCGCAATTGCCGGCAGCTTGTCAGCTACCTTGACCCAACCTTCGTTTGTCTGTCACCTCTTTTCAAGCCACAACAAGGTCCCGGTGTCCGCTGGCAACTTCACTGCGTAGACACACTTTCATTTCTCGCACTACCCTTCGTCACCTATAGCCTTCTAGTCGGCTGCAGTGCTTTTCAGTGACAGCAATGATACGATCCAAAGGCACTTCGAAGGACGTTTCCTCCTGGAAGACCACTTCTCTGACCTGCTCATTTTGACGTCGTTGGCCCGTCATCTCCGCCTCTTAGCCTGTCGTGCTCTTCGACCTCGTGTCATCCCTTTCTTCCCTGTCGTCCTTTCGTTTGTCATCCCAGAAGACCCTTCAGCCATTGGCTCCTCCGCCGTCTTCTTCTGGATCTGGACGTGTCAAGAACAGAGGTTTGTCGACATGTTTGGACTTGCGTTTCCGGGACCAGAATCAGAAATGTCGCTCCGTCCTCGGCCAATCGACCACCCTTCTCACTTATCTGCTACGCAACGGAGGTCTTCTCGGCAAAGGTGAACCGCTGGAATTGGACAAAGATCTAACACTTTCTCACACTGACCATGAATCATTATTTGTCATCCCTTTTGTGGTTGGCTCAACCCGAAGCACTCGTCCCTTATCCCCAATCTGGGTTTCTCACTGCTGAGGTGAGGATGGATTTCGGTACTGCTTTACAGATCTCAAAAGAAGATTGAATTTCCATCGGCTATCTTGAAAGACAAGGACAAGATTTTCCGTCTCTGCGTATGGACTGCTTCACAAGCTGACGTGCTCTATTTGAGGGAGCCTTTCGTACTCGTTAGGCTACCTTGAACCCAAGCGCCTGACTTTTTCTGATGGTACACGCTGTTAGCAACAAAAAGTGCCAAAATATTTCAGTCCCGGCAACAAGCTGCATGTTGCACATGGAAGCTGTACTCACATTGTAGTTTCCAAATTCACCGAGAGACACTCCCGGAAGTGACGACATAATCCGTGAACACATCATCTAAGTGGCCACCATATGACATACTAAATGTCTATTATCTCCGGAACTAAAAGAAATTCCTAAACAATGTATGCCATAAATCTGTTAGTTTTGGTTTAATTCAAAGAAAAACGCAATATGACAGCTGTGGATATGCTAATTCTCAATTATCTCCTGAACTAATAGATCAATCTTCTCGTGCGAACTATCGTTAGAAAGTTAATTTAATTTGCTAAAAGAAATACTGGAACAATGTATGCCGTAAATCTATTAATTTCAGCGTAAATTGAAGGAAAACTCATTATGGCGTCCTAAAAATGGCCGCAACGCGATATACTAAATCTCGTGTATCTCGGAACTAACATATCAATCTTGTAGTGTAACCTATATCTATATCATCCTGCAACATGCTGTTGCAAATATCATTTAATTTGCCAAAAGAACTGCGAGGACAATGTATGCCGTATGTCTCGCGTGTTTAATTCGAAGGAAAACTTATTGCCACTTAGTATTTGTAATTAAAGTTGGTTTTATTCTGCATTTTGTTATCTATAATGTATTCACTTGTGCTGCAATTGATAACAGGCTATAGATCATAACACAGCCTTCAGTACATCGGCGAACTCGTTCCATGGATCAGGTACGTCTCATCTTTCACCCACCTGAAGGTATGTCTGTGACAACCAGTCTCAACCTAGGACAAAACGGAATAGGCTTGCCCGAGTGCTCCACAAGTCTTCGTCGCATACGACTAAATGTTCATGTGATGCATCTTTTACCAATGGTAAATAACACACGCGAAGACAAAATCATTGATGTACCCATGGAAATAATGGACTGGTCAGAATCCACCAGGAGCAAGGCTGACCAAGAAGGTAGTGTTATCCTAGGTATCCAACGTCGTTATCCGCCCGTAATCCAGTGATACCACACTTCCACCCGAATACCCCGCTGCTCCTTCACGGGCCCACCATTTCATGGCCGCCTTAAGTCCGGAGATTCTACGGCTGTCGTCTCTTCAGCCATCGACACCCACCCGGCCTTCCGCTTGATGCCACCTTATGCACGAAGGTTCATCAGCTATCGCCTAACTTTCCACCGTCGACGCCCACCAGTCGTCCTGTGATGCCACACTCTCCGCCCGGCTATCCTGCTGCTCCTTCACGGGCATACCATTTCATGCCCGCCTTACGTCCGGAGATTCAACGCCTGGCCTCACTTGACATCCGCTGATCCTACGACTTTCGTGTGACTTCCCGCCGTCTTCATCCACCCGTCATTCACAAAACCATCAGACTCCCCTGTCGTCCCTTGCCTACCTCCGTCCACCGTGTCCCACAGCACTTACCCACCTACCACGGGTTACCTTGTCATTCACATGTCTGTTGATCGTCAACTCCAAGCCTCCTGTCGTTCGTCCCACTCCTACGGCCATTACGCCCGAGTGACGGCCGAGCACTGTCGCCATCATCTCAATCATCCATGCCGAACCTCCTCGAATTCCTCCGAACCTGCCATACGTAAGACTAACTTGGTCTTCCTCCACGTGACCCACCATTGTCTGCCGTCACCACCTTCGCTCACTGGATCCTCTCCGGGACGACCTCCCACCGTCAGTACATACGCCTTTCCACGGTCAAGGCCATACCTGATAACACCGATCCTAGTCCATCGTTGGCGGGATTCCGACCCCAGCCCATCAGTTTCTCGCTTCAGTAACCGTTCGGCTGCCATCTAATCACCGGCCCCACGTGAACTTGCTGCCGCTCCCGCTGCACACCACACCGCCGGTGGCCCCTGCCACCTACCGACACGTGCCGCCTGCCATCCAGTCACGGTTGTCTGTCCACTCTCCTCCGACCGGGACCACTATACACCTCCTCTCGTCGACGTCGGTGGACAACTATTCCGCCATGCCCACGCTCGACGACTGCCCGGCCGAG
Organism: Lithobius niger; assembly: GCA_023313725.1. Taxonomy (NCBI): domain Eukaryota; kingdom Metazoa; phylum Arthropoda; class Chilopoda; order Lithobiomorpha; family Lithobiidae; genus Lithobius; species Lithobius niger. The sequence goes on along the minus strand of JAHWFP010195342.1, from coordinate 69,816 downwards.
TTACTCCAACGGCTTCATGTGTGGCCCCGTACGACGCCGCTCTGACCTGTCCATCAGCTTCGCCTGTTGCACCGGTTTGTCGTACTCCACACTCCCTGTGTCGTCCGCCCTCGCAACCGTCCCACTGACGCCTGCGTTTCCTTCCAACGTCCGACATCCTGCATCCGGTGCTTCTCACTCAACCACCTCACCATCGGGGCTGGTCAACCTTCGCCCGACCTCATCTCCTCACTCCCGCCTCGACCGCGCCTGGCCTCACTTTAACTGGACGACTCACTCACCTCGGCCCCCTTGCGCAACTACAGCCGTAGAGAATCCCCCCCCCCCCCAAAAAAAAAATTTTAGACTCTCGTCTTTGGCTTCCGCTAGCTCACTTTTCCCGCCACACATGCTGTCACACGCGGCTGTTGGACGATGGGCCGCCCATGTTCAATACCTTGGGGGGGGGGGGGGGGGGGGGGGG
>JAHWFP010195342.1:39712-53918 GCA_023313725.1 Lithobius niger | reverse complement strand
CACAAAAACAAGTTAATAGATTATTTGTTCCGTGTGTCGTTGTGTCCCTATGTATCTGTCTTAGAATAATTAAAAAGCGTAACAAAAATATGTATAACGTGGTAAATACGTGATTAAACAATCACAAGTGTATGCTTCAAAATCATTGAAGTTTTTCAACCGTAAACAATCAGAAAAAAAGGTAAAGGCTCCTGAAAACAGCACGCGCCCGGCTTGTAACATTCGAATTTAGCCCCTCTCGACCGTAACTCCGTCTAGCGGCCAAGCGGTGAAACGTATCTTTATCGCTTCACTTTCCTACCACACGCGAGCAAGCAGTCGATCCACCTTCTCTCTCTTCTTCCACCCTGGGCATGATGAAGGATTGAAGGTCTTCCCATCACGCATTTCACAAGGCGGTCCTTCATAGGGCTCTAGCGGTACTCCTTGTGCAATGGCTTCACTCCAATGCCGGGACATATTATATTTCTTCGAGCCGGAGTCAACAAATCCTAAGAACTCGTGATCATCCAGGACCTCCAGCAGAAGGCTCACCATCACGTGAGGAGTATCCGTGGTGAGGAACTTGGGTGGTGGAGCAGTGGGTGCACTATATTTCTGAGCAAGATGTCCTAAATTTTGGCAGTTTTAGCACATCGTGGTGGCCATTCTTTCTTTCCTTGTCCTTATCTTTCTTTTCATCCTCAGACTCTTGACTCAAGTTTAGGCCAACGTCGAGTGAATCGACTGTGTTTCCTGGCTGATTGCTGTGGCGTCGCTCTTGGACTGAGGGTCCTTACTGAATTTTGGAAAGATCACCTCTCTATCTCACATTGTTGCGCGAGGGCTCTTTTAATTGATGAGTCTGATCTACGTAGGTTCTTGACGTGGTGTACGCTGAGGTGCGGCTGGTTAGCTGAACTTCACCCACCAAGGCACGCTATCAAGAGCATCGGTGAGAGACTTCATGTCTTACTTGAGCAGCATCTGGCATGAGTTGTCTCATATTCTCAGTGATCGTGGCGATCTGCTGCTCTGGATTAATCATTGTCTTCAGCTTGTTGAATTGGCATACAATTCTGGAGAGAAACACTGCTGGTAGCTTGCCATGAACTTGCTTCATGGTATTAATGTGTGCCATGCACTCAGGGTCTAGCATTGTGCATTTAAAACTGTGTAGGAGAGCATTTCTAACGTCATCTCATGAGGACCTTGAAACGAGTTAGCCTTTTCACCACTGTTTATACTTCCCTTTAAATACATAATGTTGCTTATGTTGATTCCAGAAAGTTATTTTTCACTGATTCAGACATTCATTTGATCAATCCACTGTGATAAAGTATTGATGTCGTCTATAATCGGAATCGATAAATTCATTATGCTAAAGCAGAAGTGAAATTCAAGGTGGGATATGAAGGCTGGGTATTAGTGACAGCAAGGGTAATCCATAAATCCATATTACCCTTGGTGACAGCCAACGGGGACACTTGTACTGCAGAGTTCTTGCTTTGGTTTTGCGGTTTCTACTGGACTATGACATTAGGCTGTGAAATTATATGGTTTGGGAACCAGGTGGATTGAAAACTACTTTTCCCACTCCTTCTGATGACTGCGAACATGGTTGTGCATTGGGTCACGTTTGTTACTAGAGGAGCTGGAGTGTGGATGCATGGCGAAGGGTTTAGTGAGGGCAAAGCTGGTGTTTCGCACCTGCTATGTCACAGGATGGCAATTTCGCTTGACTTGGTTTCAGTCGTATTTTTGTTTGTCTCCACGGTGCTGATGATTTCTTGGTGTAATAGGACCAGAAACTCTTTTAATAAAGGGGCAAGTTGCATAGCCAACAAATTACTGTCACACTCTTCATGTTCTTGAATGGGCAACTATTTGCTACCAAACAGGCCATTCATAGATGATGCAAGAGCAGCGAGGAGGTGTGCACCTAGCGATGAAGATGGGAAACAGAGTTCTTCATCACCTTTCTCGTTTTATCCATGCTTTCTAGGTCTAAACTAATTTTCGTGAGAGACTGTTACCATCTACCTAATTTTTTGCGTGAGCTTGCATGATTAATAAAACAGTGGGTGGCAGATGTCTTTTTCACAATCTAGCCGCACTTGCCATTCCTTAATCCTAGTTAACTTGGCCTCAAAACGAAAGTAATACTCATGGTTGGCACTCTCAAAAACTGGACACAAATCTTGAATTTCTCACAAATTACTGTTGCATATCTTTTGCGAAAGCCAACTTGCTGAATGAAGTTGAAAACTTCACTTCATTCGGCTTTGAGTTTGCTGCACATAATGATCAATATAGTGTGGGTGTGTGGAGGGGGGGGGGGCAATTGTTGTAGATGCATTTAGTTTTCAGTTCATTCCAGTATTCGTAACCGTCGGCAAACAGTAAACAAACGCACATGGTGCCAGGAACGTTTTCTATATGCTCTTGGCGGTGCCCATTGAAATACGATCCATGTGTGGTGGAATTTGGCTGGTTTGCTACAAATGTTCATTAATACACTGTAGCGATGAAGCTTGGCGTGGGTAGATAGGAATATGGTGAGTGGGAGGGCCGAAATGGGTGGTTCAGTCGTATTTAAAGTCCATTCCACAATTTTTATCAATTTTATCACATTGCTGGGGTTTTAACAGATAACGGGCAGTTTGCTGGTATTCGGCAGCGGTACTTGATTTGGTTAGGGAAACACAGTTCATGATTGTGCTGGCCCCATCTTGTTACATACAAAGGAAAAGTACAATTCGTCGCACAATTTGGTATAAAACCTATCAATTTACATTTAGTTCTGGAACCATTATGTCAGGAGGTGGTCCCTGATAGTTCTGCATTCCTTGACATGGGTAAATAATACGAACATTTAGGTGTTTCTTAACTCTTCTGGTTCGGGAGGCTAACCCATGGTGGGTCACAGCCTTGCCTAACTCGTAGCACACTCTCTCCTGCAGACTGACTACTTCAATCACGCTGGATGAAGAAGGAATCCGATAGCACTCTGTTCGTCGCAGAGCCCTCATTGCCAAGGCATTAACAAAGGAACAACCAGACCTAACTATTTGATGGTTGGTAAGACATGCAGCACCAAGGAAGGGTACTTGCTTTATTTATTAACTCATAATAGCAGATGACGTCAGAAGTAAGTGTCATGTGAACAAGATTATACGGGAATGCCTGAAAGTTGCACTCTATGATAAAAATAGTAAGCGCTTGCAGCATACACTACGCCCTCCAAAGATTCCTAAGAGGATGGATGGGTTTGCAAGGCATGGTCCCCTTCGTTGTAATCTGCAATATATTACTGCAATCTAGTTGACGAGTCCGTGTAGTGACGACTGTGCGTAAACATACAAGAAGAGAAGGTGGGCACTTGGTTGCAAGCGTGTCTCTAGCCTCGCTTTTCAGTAGTGGAAGATTAGTATTTCCAAAATGTCAACTGGCTGTTGGATAAATGGAGTCGCTGTGAACATCGTTGCCTTAGCTGACGACATAGTCCTCCTGGCACCCAGCAGGCGGGCACTTCAGTTTCTGCTGGATAGACTCGTGTATCTAACATGCGACAAGGGCCTTACCGTCAACGCCAACAAATCTGTTGAAATGGTTTTTGAAAGGGGTGACGAAGTTACAGCCCCCCCCCCTACTAATGAATAAGCACACACTATCGTGGGTGAAGAACTAACGTTATCTTGGAGAGAACTTACAGCCGACCAAACTGATGACGCTCATGTGAGAAAGATTCGTAGCGAGTTCTGCAGGTCAGCTAACATGGTGCTACATACCTTCAGCTTTGCATCTGATGAATGTAAAATCCAGCTTCTAAAGACTTCTACTGGACTCTACGACATTTCAACATGTGTCGACTTAATTTAATTTAATTTAAATAACATTCGTCGACGGTATCCAACAGGATTGTGTCGATACATAATATTCTACAGCCAAAAGCAGTAGTAATTTCACAATAACAAAACAACTAGTAAATATTTAACAACAACATTCTACAAAAAAAGAACACTACAAATTAATGTAGAAAACAATTAAACAGTCTGTGGGCGGCGTAACACGCATCTCATGCAAATCCTATTCATCGAAATCAAACACTATGTTGTCATTAACATACAAATCCAATTTGTTTTTGAAGCCAAAGAGGGGGATCCCACAACAGCCTGAGGTAGTTGATTCCAGAAGGATACGTTGCGACAAGCAAATGAATTCCTCACGGTTGTAGACCCTCTTGTGTAATGATCATTGTCTGCTAATTCGAAAAAAGAGTTGGGAAGTTTTGGCAACAACCCATTCAGGACCTTATACATGAAAATCAGACTTCCCCATTGCCTGCGCCATTTTAAGACGGAAGAAGGAGGATTTTTAGCCTTTGGCCATATGGAACGTCAAACAAATTCCTAACCCTTTTTGTGTATCGGCGCAGAACATTTCCAGGATTTTAGAATCCTTTTTGAACAGAGGTTCCCAAAATGGGAGCCCATACTCTAGAATCGGAAAGTAATGAGCACAAAAGCACAATCAATCGACTAATCATGAACGCAGTCGATATAGCTCTTTTTGAACAAGCTTCAACATGCTGGGCGAAAGAAAATGAGTGAATGAGTGAAAATGACTTCCGGAAAACAACCATGAAAGAGCTTGCTGTCGTTTATCATGGTGCTGTCAAGGTTGCCGTGATGGCAAAATCTTCACGCTCCACCTTGCAGTGCTGATGAAGCAGGCTGCCCTGTGGAGAGTGATTCTGGCCTCGAACAATCTGCTGGTGAAGAATTGTCGGAGTGGGCCCCAAAAGCTGGGGCTTTGGTTTGGGAGGCACTGTTGCAAAAGGACTACTGTCACTTGATTGCTAGTGCGAAGTTCAAACACCAAGGGACCTAGCAATTTTGCGGCAACGTGCTCATGACCATGTTCAGGGCATGGCAGTCCTGCAAGATGCTGAGGACAGTCTGCTGTTCTAATTCTTTTTCTCTGAACTGTAGTTGCCCTCACTGTTTTTACTCAACTCTTTTTTTTTATCCTTTATATTGTACCTTGTGCACGGAACATACATAAATAAATAAATAAATAAATAAATAAATAAATAAATAAAAGCCAGCAAATGAGCTTGTCTCTCAGTCGACCTTACAGTATACGTCTACTAGTGGTGCATCTTGCAGATATCCAATTTTTCTTACGGACATGATGACGAATGGTTGCAAAGCATCAAAACGAGGCTGAGAAACGCTGGCAAGCCAAGCGCAGGCGCTTGTTTGAGGAATCGACGATTGGCCTGGCAGCGAGTTGGGTCTTGGAGTGAAAAACAGGCAGAGCTGCATTCAGGTTTTGTTCTGCAGTAACATACTTGTATTTAGAAAATGATGTGACAAGAAGTCAAGAGGTTGGATAGCTGGAAGACGCCCAGTTGTGCAATGGTGGTGTAACTGGGCGAAGCGATTGGATTTGGATTGCATTTGCGGGAAGTGCTTCAAACAAGAAAAGACTGAGTGCATTTTGTGTAATTATTCGTCGAGACGGCTGTTTGCAGTCATCATTTATTTGCTCAAAAGCCTTTCAATCGAGGAAAAAATTGTCGATTGACACGAAATTAGTGCCGTGTGGTATTCTTAAGGTTGTGAATTTTTTAGGTTGACTTTTTTTTTTTAAATGGATTAACAACTGAATTGTAGTGTTATTGGTGTGCAACGCAGAGCACTGTGTGCCTTTGATTAGGCCTACGATTTAGGCCTACTCAATTCAGCAAAATGGCGGAAGTGGATCCCGAAACTCTGCTCGAGTGGCTGAATATGGGCCAAGGAGACGAAAGGGATATGCAACTTATAGCTTTGGAGCAATTATGCATGTTGCTCTTGATGTCTGATAACGTAGATCGATGTTTTGAAAGGTAAGTTTGCCGAATAAAGCTGCGTTATCAAATGAATGATGTTGCGTATGCGTACGAACTCCAGCCAGGCGACCTCCGCTCTCTTAGAGGAGATTGGTATTTTGCAGTCAGGGTCAACGATTTCTTATTTTAGGCGATGTTTGTTTGTGTCGCGCACTGTTATACGTGATATAAGTTTTCCTTTGTTTGCCATTGTTATCATCAAAGGCCGACGTTGGTTATTATTGTTGGGGGGGGGGGGGGAAGCTATGTGACGAAGCTCATTTGGTAGTGTTTTATAACAGTGCCCTTACATGGATTTCGGATCCTTTGGAGTGTAACGCAGCCAGCCAAGTGGCAAGTGAGACAAAGACTTCTTTGATGAATAAAAACAGACCTTTAACATACTAAATAAACAGAACGAATAACCTGGCTGACGCAAACAAAGCTTTAGATGTTTAATAGTGGTGCTTAAAAATTGCAAACAAAAATTCGTGCATTTAAACTAGTTGCCCTTTTATCTTTTTTTTTTAAGGCTATTCAATCGTGTACATAATATCTAGCGCAAGGCTGCGGTATTTAGGCAGAACTACGTTATACAAATGACTAACATAACTGTAGTAGCCTAGTAGTGTTAAAAGCTAGGAAATTGTGGGGTAAAGGGCCTAAGTAAAAACATGTGAACAGAAAAGTAAGAGACCTAGAACGTATGACTTTAAAATTTGGTTGCCATTTAGAAATTAAAGTGAGGAAATGGAATTGGTTTCAGTAAACATTTACGAAAACTGTTAAACTGTGGACGAAGGACGACTCTTCGAGAAGGACTACTCACTCGCGTCTGGCTGAAATCTCGATCGTGTTCCCATCTGCACCAATGCTGATTGCACGCCCGTTCGAATTTCATGGCCATGGATGGGGCCGGATGTATAAACGCGAGTGACGAGAAAAAAACGATCGAGGTTTTTCATGAGTTACACTTTCACGTCCTGTTCATTTATGTTTGCATTTCGCCTCCGGGCATACTCAGGGCAAACTTTAATCCTGTGGTGGTGGTCCTCGCTGCTGTAAATGTCTAATAACAGTTTCTGATCATGCCATTTATGTTGTGAATGTGTGAGTGACTCGGCCTTCTCGAAGAGTGATTCATCCAAGGTTTAATCGATAGATGGACCAGTGCACCTCATAAAAAAATATATTGTTCTTAACGCTCAATACTACAGCTTCCTGCATAAGTAGTGCTGAATCAATTACTTAGGAAGGTAAGCGGTAAGTCAGTACTGTAAGTAATGACTTAGAGGGCAATTACATCCATTTTGACATGCATGCTTTACTTTTGGATCATTTACACAATAACTAAACACAAGAATTGCGGTAAGAATACGTTACGTACGTCTGATACGACAATTTAATTATTGCTTCACCAAAACACGACATGGAGACCGCCATTGTTTTGCTGGAACGCGCAGGAATTAATGCCGACTGGTGTCGCTCTTCGATTTTGACTCGCAGCTGATTGAGATAGCTCTATTGGCTGTGAGAGCTCGAGCTCTGACGGCCTTAGCTGGCCGACAGTTGTAGTGGCCAGCTAAGGCCGTCGGACGCTTGAGCTCTCACAGCCAATAGAACTATCTCAATCGGCTCCGAGTCGAAATTGAAAAGTGACATCTGTCGACATTAATTTCTGCGCGTTCCAGCAAAACAATGGCAGTCTCCGTGTCGTGTTTTGGTGACGCAATAATTAAATTGACGTATCGGACGTACGTAACATATTCTTACCGCAATTCTTGTGTTTAGTTATAACGTAAGTGGTTCAAAAGTAAAAACATCATGCCGAAATAAATGTAACGTGCCCTTTAAGCAATGGTCGTGCTACTGATACTGAATTTGAGCATTAGCCTACTTGCTCAAGTAACACTCAAGTAGGGATAGACCGATATTAATATCGGTATCGGTATTTACAGATATTATCGGTATTTTTTGTGTATCGGTATCGGATCTGTATCGGTGTTTATTTACCGATATTTTAGCCGATACGATCAACCGCCGTGCACGCTGGCTACTCCACCTAGCTTGTGAGAAACCTTTCCTGCATAGCATCGCTTGTATCCCATGACGTCATCTGCACAGCAGCTTAGTGAATTCAACGTGTGTGCATTGCCAGAACCAGGGCAGGGCTTCTTGGGATTAGGCCTATCTGCAGTGTACTCTGGGTTTTTTTTTACAGTCGAAGGTACACTTGCGGATCTGCCATCACTGAGAAAAAAAAAATAGAAATTTAATTTTCTTGCACACCAGTTTCATAATGATGAAGTATGCATTTGACTTTCTGACCCATTGACTTTTTTTTTAAATCGGTATCGGCGTGTGAGGGGAAAATCGGTATCGGATCGGTATTTTTCTGTATTGGTCGATCCCTACACTCAAGTAGTGCTTACAGTTTATAACCACAACTGGAAACAGGTAGTTACGGACAAGCTCTTCCACAGATTGGCTGTCTGCATGCTCCGACAAAATGTGAGCATGTGTGCTTGTTTATTACTCAGCAACCATGGCTAAAATATACACCTTATAAGCCCAGCTGATCCCGAAAATGGCCTGTTTCCTGTGTAATCAACAATCAAACAGGCCAGTAGCTTTAACAATCACTTATTATTATTGCTACATTTCAAAGTGGTCGGCAACAATACACCTCTAAACAATAAAATTTAATTTGGACCAATCACACCAATCAAAGAAGTAGGCTAGTATAATTAGCCAACAAAAAATAATTATTTTAAACGATGTATATACTGCTGGACGATTGAAATTTAATTGACTAGTGAAACCCTGTTAAACTTGCTGGACCCGTGCATTCTGCACGATGATTGAATTTCACCAACCTTCACGAATGTGCATTGTGTGGCACTCGCCATTTGGCTGGTAGACAGTAAAATGCACTCGCCATTGTCCATTACCTCCTCGCCATGTAAAAACAATTTTCGCAGGTGTGCTACTACTTAATGCATAAATATTGTTTGCATTAATCAAACTCTCCAATCAACTAAAGTGACTACCGACATTGTTGCACACTGGGTTGGAGAGCCCTTGTAATTCTGCACACAACACCGCAAACCGCTTGTTTCTAGCTAATACGGTTCCCGAGATATGACAATTTAAGCATCAGGGTTTGTTAATCAGTCGCCATTTTGGCGAGTAGCTCTAAAAACCAAGTCGCCAACTGCTGAATTTTCCTCGCCGTTTGGCGAATGGCGACTGACATTGGTGAAGGTTGAATTTCACGAATTAGCTTCCGCAGGTGTTTTGTCGTGTTACGGAAGTAACTGGTGCTGTCAATTTCCCCCCCCCCCCCCCCCCCGTGCACCTCGACCTGCTTCCGTGCCCCCAACACCCAACTAGACCGCCCCCCCGGAAATGTGACAGTCTCCCTCCTATATAGCCTGTCCTTCTTTCTCGTTTTCTCATCCATCTCATCTCTCCCTGGCCGGAAGTCTGGACATTCCCGACTATAGAATCCCTCGCCATCCGAGCACATGCAAGATGTCACTTAATGAAAATCCAAGCACCTTCAAACCCGGCCATCAATTATATTGTTTGAGATGACCTGACTGATCAACTGATGGACAGAAAATGGAGGAGGGCTGACAAGTACAGTTGGCTACCATCTTGAGAATACAAATACAAATCTTAGTGTGAATGGCTACAGCAATATAGACAACGAAGCAGACGACTGTTGAAGTGTATTTCGTCATCTTTTAAGAAAAGTTGAAAATTTGTGAGTTGGCTACGTAGTCTACGTGTGGTGGTATTCCTGGTTTTGAGAATGAGCGTCGATTGGTTGTAATTGGTTTCGGTTGTGTTGGTCATCAAAATATGTAACCTAATGTTTCATTATAGGCTACTTTTCTGTTAGCTTGCAATTGACAACTGCCATGGTTGGTCATGCAATTTTTTTTGCTGTGGAACATAGGGCTTGGCCGTGTTGTTTATCAGCGTAAGTTTAATATGTGCGAAACAGCCAAAGGATCATTTACATTGAAAACAAACCATGACCGAGCCGAAGCAGTAGTGTCCAGAACGCAGGAAACCTGATGAAGATAGTCGGCGTTACACATGACTGGTGTTTAAATGAGTATCGAAAATTTGCAGCAACGTAAGTAGGTTGTGAATCAATATTGAAGTCCGAGTATTTTCATAAATCATGTAACATAAGTTTAAGCATTCTTATTGCCCAATAATAGGCTTATCCAAAAATTAATTCATGATTTCTTGTAAAATAGGGTACTGTAATTTTTAAGTTTTACACAAAGAAGTAAGCTAGCCTATAGATGCTTTTTTCCCCTGCCGAACCAATATCGGGCCGAGGCATTCAGTCAATAAATGTCAAGGTGTAGCGTATAAACTTTCCTGCCTTATAGATCACTTACGGTGATTTTCTCACTGAGACACAGTAGGCTAGATGCAGAACGTTTTACTTTTATTTAAACCAGAATGTGGTTAACGGGATGACTGGGATCAAAAATAATGTTGACGGGACAGCAGGGACCAAGCCTTCCGTATGGACCTTTTTGTGGTCTATAAAAACCTCTCCTTGCTAGTGCGAGGGAAATGGCACGTACTTTCTGCATGAAGAGATACATTCTAGACTAGGGCTGGGATCGGTTACACGGTTAACCGGAAACCGTTCCACTTTCGGTTATATGGATTATAAAACCCATATCCGAAAAACGTTAGATGCGGACACCATTCAAAACCCGCGGTGAAAAAGCCAAAAATAGCTAAGTGGCATCATTTAGGCCTACTAATCCAAACACTCGAAATCGGTGAAAGTAGAAAACCGGGGTGGGTAGGGGGCAGCTTATTTACAAATAATCCGCGTGGGCTTGTTGTCCCATCGAAGCTGCTTACTTTCTTTGAAACAAACTGCTGATCGTCAGCGCGTACACGAGGCAGTTAAATACAAGCTGGCCAGCATCTGCCCTCCCCGCGTCGTGGGGAAGTGGACTTCTATACCTATCGCGAGCGGCAGGGAAGCGTCATCATAACACGCAAACGAAATGCGTTGCTACACGAAAACGCAAACATGCTAATTTTTCTGGCTCATAATTTGAAATGAATAGAACATTAATAACAAAAACGTTGTGTTAAATTTTGTTTTGTTTTTGGCTTACGTTGTCGTAAATAGGCCTAAAGCCGTCGTGTAGAAATTTTAAAACTACATAAAGTCAAAGTTCTTGATAAAGTGAATACTTAAATTTATCAAGTTCAACTTTCTTCTAGTTTAAATTCGAAAATCCAACATGTAGTCAATAATATGTGCTTGTCTTACCAAGGCCTAAATCATTATTTTTCAGCTTGTTTTTTAATAATATATTACGCAGGTGTTGAATTTTTTTGGCTGTTTTTTTTTTTGGGGGGGGGGGGCTGAAAACGTAAAAACGGTTTTCGTGTAACCGACCGAAAAAAAAAACGGTTAACGGATAACTAAAAAACCGGAAAGTACCAGCCCTATTTTAGACGCATAATCTATACACTGGTATATATGCTGTAATAATGTAAGTATTCCTCTATTGTGTACTGTAATAATTCAGGGTATCTGGCAATTTGGAAAAGTCATGTAAAGTGTCGGGACTTGTGCTAGACGTAGTGGTGTAAAATTAGTACTGCAACCAACCCTAGATTTATACGTGCGTGTGTACACCAGGGGTCCAACGTCTTAGTTTACTTCTCGGATCCGTGAAGCGGGGGAGTAACTGGGAACTGTGCTCTTCGGTATACGATCGGTAAGAGCGTGACGGTCCTTGGACTCGCCCGATGGAGGTGTGAATGTACCAGCCCGCACGTTAACTGCAAATTAGAACACCTGGGTCTGCTAGGTTTGTTAGACGTATGGTTGAAATGACAGACAAATGGGATAGTAGTCCAGAATACTTTATTTCCTCCTTAGGGTTTTCATTAGTTGCCTTTGTATTTCTCTCCTTCTTCTTCTTTTTGTCTTGCGGAAATATGCATTATTAGGTTCAGCAATCTTCTCTCTCATTCACGGTTGGACAATGCTGCACAACTTAAGTAGATGCCTCTTCGAATCATTAAAGTCTTTGCATAGTCGTCAAGGAGCATAGACTGGCTTCGGGTTACAAACGAACTCCAGGCCTAACGGTAGTGGTGGTTAGACCTATAAAACTCCTAAGAATCATGCGACATTTCTAGCTAGAAGAAGTCGGAAGAAAAAAGAGGGGAAAAGAGAAGAGATTCATGCAATACCGTAGCGAGGTAACGATGTTCTTGTACAGAGGGACAACAATACAAGGCACTGCCTTAAGTAGTAAATTGGTATAGTTCAACAATAGAGGTTATTAAGAAGTAGGACCTTTTGAACAAGTGACAAGGAAAGAGAACAATGATAATCATCGATGAAACAATAAGTGTACAAGTACGGTTTTATGCCCTGTGGCAGAATCGGGGCGACGCTACGTCGCAGTATGGCTGGCTGTGTTGCAGTACGATTGATTTATCCTGCGATTTTTTTTAATCTTCTTTTTGTGATAATTTCCCGAAAAATTGACCGATTTTGACGTTTAAATACTCCATTTGAACCGGTTTTCGAGAGCTTTTGAATGGTGCAATTCTCAAGATGATAGGTTTGGTCGTTCTCAAGTTATTTAGCAAAATACAACCGACAAAGGTCTTGAAAAAAAGATCTTGCATGAAACTTGTTCATGAACTCAAATAGCCCTGACAATTTTGCATAATGCCTTCATCCCCAACCTGCAGACTGACACCCTCCCTCTCCCTGCAGTCCGTTTTGGTTTGCAAAACACTTGTTGCAGACCACGTGAAAATATACTGCTTCGTCCGAAGACTAGTACAGTAGTTTAATAGACAAGCATTGTTAACGGGCCATACCCTTCCTGTTGGGTCTACAACTATCAAGTTAGAACGCTTGACAGCAGACCTCAATTAAAAATCACAGTGATGGCCGATGACAATTAAGAGCTCCTACCTCCATGGGAAGTAAAAGGGAGGGAGGAGGCGCACAAGTGGTAAACCATACACGCAAAATTTACCAAAGCGTCTGGTATCCAGTACATAAAATTGTCCGATAAGAATGTAGCCTAAGATGGTCTGATGAAAAGCGTGTTTTAGGTGAAAATCTACAACAAAGTAGGCTACGTGATTTGTTGAATTTTGTCGGGTGTTAGACACCAGGATACGGTAAATTATGCGTGTAAACGTGAAACGCTCCCACATAAACTGCAGGGAATGTTGCTAAACGTTCTAAAAAGTTCTGGAAAATTCGTGATTAAAAAATATGCGGGTTAAGCGAATTCTACAAGAAGTTGCCGTCCCATTAAATTTGCTAATAAAGATGGGTTGAAGAAGATGAAATAGGAACCGAGGTGTTATGGCCACTTTTTGGAATTAATTTTTTTTTATCAACATAGGTCACATTTTAAGCCAATTTTTTTCTTCATATACTTGGTTAAACTTTTTTTATCATTAAAAAATATATTCATGATGTCTAAGGTAATCTTAGAGGAGATAAAAATTCAAAATAGCTAGACTTGCAGAAACAACCTTTCCAATAGGCCCGAGGTTTTTTGTTGACTAAAGTCAACAGGTAACTGCTGCATGAAATTTATACAAAACACAAATGAACTTGCTGTGGACCATTTAGTGAGGTGTGGAGTAAACGTATACTATAGTGTCACCCTGTAGTAGAATCGGAGCGACGCTACGTCGCAGTACAGCTGGCAGTGTTGCAGTACGATTTGTCCTGCTCTTTTTTCTTTCTTGGTCTTCTTTTTACGATAATTTCGCCAAAAGTTGACCGATTTTGACGTTCAAATACACCATTTTAATAGTTTTTTCGAGAGCTTTTGAATGGTGCTACTGTGATGATGATAGGTTTGGTCATTCTCAAGTTGTTTAGCAAAAACTATACAAAGGTTTAGAAAAACAGTTCTCGCAAGAAACTTGTTCATGAACCAAAACGGGCCCAACTCAAAATTTTGCACAATGCAAATTTCCACCTTCGCATGCTACCTGCAACCCGCAAACCCTCTTCCCGCAGACCGTTTTTAGTTTGTACAAAGCTTGTCGCAGACCGGCTGAAAATATTCTGGTTCTGGGTAGTTTCATTTCATTGAAAAATTGCAGGGACAGTTTGCAGGGGTGTTTTAAAGTTGTGGCCGCATCACCCCAGTAAAAAAGCATGGTCTGGGGTGATATGGCCACTAGCTAAATCAACTTTTATTAGAGGTTCCACGACTTAATGTGTCAACCTTTTCTCACCACTACACATCAAAACTCATAATTTCTCACGTAATCCCATCTTTTAAGAGGGGGGGGGGG
>JAHWFP010195342.1:17969-39702 GCA_023313725.1 Lithobius niger | reverse complement strand
AAGAACACCGACAATAATGGCACGTGCTACACAATTAGCACGTGGCTGTCCAGTCTTGCCATTCTTCCAAGCCTGAGCACGAACAACAAACGTTCGCGCCCTTTTTTCCTAACAGATGCACCTGTGTGTACATGGCGGAGCTTTGGTTGACCGGAAGGAATCAATCCAAAGCGGGCTATGAAACACACGGAAGGAAACTAATTTAAGGGGCAGTTCTGAAAGGTATTTTCATGAGACAAACGTGAATTATTTTTGTTTCAAGTGATTGTTCAGCTTGGTAGCGGACACACTGTTTAGGTTAGTTGGCCTTAAAGGGTCAGCTAGACGACTACTGTGTGAGGTAGGGCATGTAAGGCATGTAGCCCGATCCTGACGGAATGGTTTATTCCGTAAAAAACGCGATATGGGAGTACGACACTCTCGGCGTCTGGTCACTAGACTTGGTGACGTGAAGGCTACGACGGTAGTTCTTATTAAATGTGGGAGAACCCCAGTGGGGAACTCTACCCGCATGCGGGATGGCAGTGCGAGGTCAAGCTCTACGTAGCGTGTTTGGTTAAAGCTGTAGACTCGCTCTAGTGGCGTTGGCCAGATGCAATTTACCAACACGTGAGTGCTGCGGTCTAAGGGCACAATCTATGAAAATGGATTGGAGAATTAGGTTGAATGAACGGATTGGGGTAGAGTGTTCGATGCGTGATAGGGTAGGTGGTGTGGCAACCAAACCCCCCTTGAAACCAGAGGCACTCCGGATGACCATAATTCCGGAATTTCTGCGGAATGTTTGAACATTACTGGTCCCAGCAGGTGAGCAGAAAGGGTGAAAAAGGCCCTTAAATGTACACCACAGAAGGCAATGGGAGGGGGCGCCAATTTTTTTTCTCTCTCTCACTGACTATCTGGTTGCTGGACGTGCTTTGCACGAATTTGACGATGGCTCCCATTTGCTCGTCCGATCGAGAGGGCACAACCGATGGATGGGACCACCATGGAGTCGTCATCAAGAAAGTGGAAAGCATGTATGGGGTGGCTGTGTGGAAGTCAACGAAGATGGACTTTGTGCGTATTTCGTGGATGGATGCAGAATGGACTGCAAGTGTTGTGGAGATGCCGCGATGCCGACCATGACGTGATGGCCGGAAGTGGCATGGACAATGGGTGCACCGAAAGGCAGCCACAATTTGGCGGCCTGCGTGAGATCCAGAATCGGGACGCTCATATTGGAGTGAGTGGTGAAGTTGTGGACGCTCGTATTGGAGTGAGGTGGAAGTGTATTCTTCGGTGGAGTGGACTGCAAAGGGGAGTGCGTCGTAAATGCAGTCCGAAAATGGAGGTCAACGATTGACCATCCTAGGAAGCATGGGCAGGAGGTGCCAGCACGTTTCCAGGTGGGACCGGGGAAATCGTACACTAGAAATAATCTAAGATTTTTGTTCGCAGCAAACGTACGAGGTTCGTTATTTTTTCTTCAGCCGACTGACGTCATCCATCCACGACCAATTACTGGGAACTATGTAGCCTTCGTCAGCGGCGGACGTCACCACCAACCGACCAATGGCTGGCAACTTGATCAATTTTATTCTACGGACCACTGACGTAGGCACTGATCTCCGTACGTACAAACGGGATAACAAAATTATATAGTCTAATGCCGGGATGCGCGAAATCAACGTAGGCTTGGGCTACTTGTTTAGACAATCGTTCATGACTTTACTGCGTAGTACTTTTTACAGGAGGGTGGGGGAAGGAGAAATATTTAAAACAACTTCTATGACATTTGTTTTTTTGTTGTTAAGGGAGGAGAGGGGGAATCAAATTCATAAAACTACTTTTGGGCAATGACTGTGCTATCTCGATATTTCACCCTCATCAGTCGTGCGATATGGCAACGTGGCAGTCAGATAAATGAAATGTGCAAAACGCCGAGACTAAACGGTTTGGAGGCCTCCTGTATCATAAAACTGCCAAACAATGGTGGATTTTTTTAATGTTGATTTTGTTCACTAGTGTTCTAATTAAGGTAACAGTTTAAAATGAAACCGATTGAAGAATCGTAGCGGGCTCGTCTTTAATTGAGAGGTGTGCGCCGCCATACCATCCAACGTAGTTGATCAAAACATGTATGGGGGTGGGAGGGTGGGGGGGGGGATTGAGGCAAAAAACTAGAAATGCAAGCGACCACTGTTTTTAGGGTTGCATACGCGTCATGGAACCGCGGCCAAGAAATCATTTGGATGTGGATTGTATTCTTAGGAGGGGTAATTATTCACACGTGTTAGACAATTAGTAGCCATTTCGAGCGCTGTATTCGCGAGGGGAAACTAATTGTCTAACACGTGTGAATAATTACCCCTCCTAAGAATACAATCCACATCCAAATGATTTCTTGGCCGTGGATTGTATTCTTAGGAGGGGTAATTTTCACACGTGTTAGAAAATTAGTAGCCATTTCGAGCGCTGTATTCGCGAGGGGAAACTAATCAACTCTCACTATAATTGGTTTAATCAGGTTTATTAATGTAAGCTTTCGCCGATAATTTAGCATATAACAATGTCAGCCTCCTCTTTAAATATCTTCAATAGGTTACTTCACATGACAAACTTTACTGCTTTTCTAAAACGACCAGAGCATTGCACTTATTTATTTATGTATGTTCCGTACACAAGGTACAATATAAAGGATATAAAAAATAAAAAAAATGTTGAGCAAAAATACATTGAGGGCAACTACAGCTCAGGGAAAGAGAATTGGGACAGCAGACTATCATAAGCATCTTACTCTTACAGGACTGCCATTCACTGAACATGGTCGTGAGCATGTTGCCGCAAAATGGCTAGGTCCCTTGGTGTTCGAACTTCACACCAGCCACCAAGTGACAGTAGTCCTTTTGCAACAGTGCCTCCCAAGCCAAAACCCCAGCTTTCGGGGCCACTCCGACAAGTCTTCACTAGCTGATTGGTCTAGGCCAGAATCGTTCTCCACAGGGCAGCTTGCTTCATCAGCACTGCCGTGAACATTTTGTCATCACGGCAGGCTTGATGGTTGTGACAGTGTCGAGAAAGGTGTTGAACCCTCTTAATCGCACCATGATAATGACAGCAAGCTCTTTCATAGTTGTTGTCCGGAAGTCTACACGTGTTGAAATGCCGTAGAGTCCAGTAGCACGAGTCGTAAGAAGCTGGATTTTACATTCATCAGATGCAAAGCTGAAGGTATGTAGCACCATGTTAGCTGACCTACAGAGCTCACTACGAATCTTTCTCAACATGAGCGTCATCAGTTAGGTCGGCTGTAAGTTCCACTACAAGAAAACGAAAATTTGTCACCCACGATAGTGTGTGTTTATTCATTAGTAGGGGGGGGGGGCTGTAACTTCCTCACCCCTCCCAAAAACCATTCCAACAGATTTGTTGGTGTTGAAGGTATGGCCCTTGTCGCATGTTAGGTACACAAGTCTATCCAGCAGAAACCGAAGTGCATGCTTGCTGGGAGCCAGGAGAACGATGTCATCAGCGAAAGCAACGATGTTCTCGGCGACGCCATTTATCCAACAGCCAGTTGACATTTTGGAAATGCTAGAGATTGCTCCATCGAGGACCAGACAGAAGAGGAAGGGCGATAGGGGAGTTCCTTGTCGTACTCCTCAAGTGGCCGTAAATGGGTCAGAGGTGACCTTCCCAGTTCACCTGGATGGCTTGTCTTTTATAGCAATTGGCAATGAGGTCAGTGATATACGAAGGAAGCCCTCGCTGACGAAGAGCCTGAAACACCGAATAATGAGCCACCTTGTCGAAAGCTTTAGCTACGTCCACGAAGCCAGCCTACACAAGAACCCGCTCTACGATATCTCCTGATGGTCTCCTTTACAGTGTACACTGCCAGTGAGATGGAGTGCTTCATTTTGAACCCGACTTGAGCATCACACATGGAAGTCATGGCTTTGATGCGACCCGGTATAGCAAGGTCCAGGAGTTTAGCAATAGGACTCATTAGTGCGATGCCACGGTAGTTGTCACTGGTGGTGGGGTCAGCAGTCGTCCTTTTCAGAATCGGTGTTAAAATAGTCTTGGTAGCAGGCTCCGGGGAATGAGCACTGGCAAGCGAGGCAGAAAGGATAAGGGCAATAAAATTATGAGCCAAAGAGCCAGCGAAGCGAAGATGTTCTCCATTTAGCCCGTCAGTGCCAGCGGACTTGTCCCTCTTCATGGCAAGTAGCAGGTGGCTAACCTCGCCAGAGTTTATTTCCGGAGAGGACGGGCATTCTGTCCTACGACTGGAATTGGTGGTGCTAATATCGCTGGCAGTTTTGTCCTGCGGTGTTTCGGTGAAGATATTTTCGACACTTCCACATGTTACAGATAGCAATTGGGCCATTAGCTCCATCGACAGTATCAATGGAAGGTCTTGTTGCACGCCCAGTCCGTCGAAGAGCTGCCCAGAGACCAACATTGTCACGTGCGTGTAACATATCCTGTAGTGCGGCTGCCCGGAGGGCACGATCGTTCAAGCGGCACCAGTGGAGAGCATTCTTGAACGTTCGTCTAGTGTCGCGGCGAGCTTCGTAACTAGCTTGCGTTCCCGGCCTGCCATCACGAACCCAGGTGGAATGAGCTTTGCAGGTGGGCAGAGTAGAGGCTTTTGACGTGGTCATTCCACCCAGGTATTCGGCGTGCACCATTGTGGTTGGGTGACTAGGCAGCGTCTGTTGGGCCGCCTCCGTAACAACAAGGAGGGCTGTCGATGTCTTGACGGTGTGCATGTAAGTCGCACCTATTACCTCTATAAGTCAATCCATCAAATGCTTGAAAAAGCATGAGAGCGTTTGATACATGATCAGCATATGCTCTTCTATGTTCAATTGTTGCGTCCCTCTTGCGTATTTTAGTGTGGTTTACCCGTGGTATACCCAAGGTTGGCAGCGGGGTGTCAGCAGACGGTGAAGCGAACGGCAAGCCCAAAGCGATACCTAATGACGCCCTTGATGTACGGAAGTGGAGGTGTCGACCGGTGAAGTGGCCACCGCGTCGAATTCGCTGTGAATACCATTTAAATAGTCCAACTCGTAATCGCAGAGCCATGTTTCTTGCAACAACACAATATCCGCTTGACTACATAATTTTTCAACTTCGGGTTTGGCACTTTTCACACCCTCACAATTCCAAGTTACAACTTTTAACTTGTTGAATTATAAGCAGTACCTTCCGTCATATTAGCTTGCTTGCGCCAGAAATAGGGCCTCACTTCTGTGTCCAAAGGCCATTTTTCACCATCAAGTATGACGTCTCGAAACCTAATAGGAATAATTACCCGGAAAGCATTACTGCGTCTGTTATTTTGTGCCCGGTTGGGCAGCAGTTCACACTGTATTAGCTGTTCATTAATGTTCAGCACGATAGCAATGTGATTAGCTACCTTTTTAGATTCCACGTCTGTGGAGCAGTTGCCTACTAATAGAGTGAACTGCCTTGGACGAGCTGACAACCCGGAGCTAGCATATTGTGCAGACCCTCACACAGCCCTACGCTGGCGTGGTGGCCTGTTTCGTTTCGTACCGGAGATGTGACCCAGCCTTCCTCATCTTGATGACCTGCTGCTGGTTGAAAAGGGGGATGATTACTGCCCTCTCCAATATCAAGCGTGGCTGAGCTTCGTTCAGGCCATTGAAGTTGACTCCAGTCATTATTGGTCTACCTTTGATACTCACGGGTGAGTTGGGGGCTATAATAATCGATTGACCTATTGGTAATTACCTGGATGGGTTGTGGTTGCAGATCGTTGGGTTGCTGAGAGCTCAAATTACGGCTAAATGTCTGGCTGCAGTTCACTGCAGGGGCTGGATTGCTCAATGCAGACGAAAAAGAAGTACGACGATTTGCACTGAATTGGTCATTTGCACTAATATCACCATGCTGCGCTCCAGTAACTAACATATTCTCTTCATTGTTCACTTCGTTGTTGCTTTCACTACCAGAAGCGTCTGCACGAGTTTCGGTTGAAATCTCCGCCATTGCTTTATTGTTATTGTTGCCTATTGCTGGTGAGCCGGTTGTATTTACATTATCCATATTGTCGTCTGCTTGTTGCCGACGCGGTGTGACGTTATTTGCCCCTGACTTTCGGTACGTGACTTCCGTTAACTTCCGGTTTGTGCGCGCGTTTGAGATTTTAGCATTTCCGGTGTCGCTGTTAGGTTGCTGACGATCGCCTCGGGCGATGAGCATATCAACACACCGTTTTATGTCCTTCATCTCTTCACGACATAACTGTAAACCCATCCCTAAGCTCACGGTGACTAACTACAAAGCTGAGATAGGAAGTATGGATCGGTCCATGAGCAGCATAATAATCCTGTATCTTTTACCACGAGGAGGTCTGTTAGTGGTCAGACCTTCTGCAAACCTAAATGAATGTCTTTTCACCCTAATTTTCTTTGGTGTGACGTGAGGGAACACTTAGGCCTAGGCCAATGTGTAAAAAAAATAACCTCAAAATTGTCGTAGAAAAATTTTGAAGTAAATCTGGAAAAACATTAAAATTGACCTGTAAAATCATGGAAATTTGTAACTTCCTTTGGCCAGACACTCTGAATAATTTGTAAGTAGGACAACTGTGATAGCGTTACTACATTTTTGTGAGCAATATGTTAGCCTGCTTTTCGATATCTGCAGCAGGTGATCAGAAATTGATTTTCATGATTGGCAATTCACCGGCAACTTATTCATTTTACTGGCTGTTTTCTGCTGATCATACCGTTGATTGCCAGGGTTGTACGATTTTAATGAGGTGACTAAAAAGAAATGAATATTTGACCAGTGTAAGACGATATAGGCCAAATATTCATCAACCTGGTTTTTCATTGTAGGCTAGGCCCTTAGTGAGAACCCCAGTAGCAGTACTGTAGCGACTGTTTCTGACACACATTGTAGTGTCGAAGTAAATGGTTTGCAGCTCATTGTTTTTAGCATATGGTTACCCAGTGGTTACCCAATAATCCCAGTGATCTTAGCTACTGATTCGGCTTGTCTATAAGTGGAAAGGTCTCATTGGGATGATTAAAATGGTGTATTGATGTGTTAAAATCTGTTAAAAGCTGACTAAATGTTGGAAATTTGGGTTAAATCTGACCACAGCAAACTTCTGTCTGTGATGCGCATTGTGCTAATTTTACTATGGGGGTGAGAAGAGCATCAAATCATTGCACAGCAACTAGGTATTATCTTTTGTAGTAAATGGTGAATGACTTGAATAAGTGATAAGTTTTCTGAGTAAATGGTAATTTCAGGGGTCGAATTTCCAAATTTTGATCCGGGTGCAAATTTGCACTCCACATATGTTACTGGGGTGCAAAAAACTTCTTTGGAGTGTAAAAACCCAAATGTAAACCAACACTATGGCCTCCTATTTTATAGCCATTGATAATTCTAACATTCAGCATCACTATAATACGTACCGTTTTCCTGCATTTTGCTTAAAACTAACTTAACTATTTTAACTGAATGCCTATTCCCACCCAAATGTAGTAAAAAAATTGCGTTTTAACTTTGTAAGGAATGGTGTCACTGGAAATCTAACTCCAAGCTGTTTAAAATGCCGCAAACCGCAATATCTGTAGCTTGTGCAGTTCAAAAGTTAAGAAAAATTCAACTTCGGTGTGAATTTTGCACTCCAAGAGTTGCTTCTGGAGTGAAAAGTGCGATTTTGGAGTGCAATTTGCCCCTATGCATCCTAATATTTCGACCCCTGGTAATTTTAATCATTACCACTGATGGTTGCTGAAGGATTCCATCCAACATAAAGCAGGCTAATATGTTGTCTTTTCTTACTATAGTTGTCCACCTAGAACATTTCTGCCAGCTTTATGTCGTATATTTCTGGATGAGTGTGCCCCAGATAATGTCCTTGAAGTGACGGCACGTGCAATAACCTACTATTTGGACGTATCAGCAGAATGCACAAGACGCATTGTAGCTGTAGATGGGGCGATAAAGGCAATGTGCAACAGACTGGTGGTCGCAGAGTTATCTTCTCGTACCAGCAGAGATTTGGCCGAGCAGTGCATAAAGGTAAGGATCGTGTCTAATAGCAAATGGGTAATTTTCTTTGTCAAATAAGAGTTGCCATTTCAGTGATGTAAATGTTACTATTTAGTTGTTGGATCCTGTCAGTGGATGGCAGTGTGCATCCTTTTTCGTAGATTTTAGGTTTTATAATTAATTAGAAGATGAAACTATACCACCACAAAAGAAGTCAATACACATTGTTTCTTGAATTTTTGGGAGAAAATCCGTTCCCCATCATTAGAAGTGAAACTGTAGAATGTTGGAAATCTGAAATGTCACATGTTGGCGATCGTTAGAGCAAAACTCTTCAAATGGCTTTTAATTACCAGTGTCAATGCCGATTGCTGGTATTTAGAATTTATTTGCACCTGGGACGCCGGTGCTGTGTGGAGAGCTCCAGTGGTAAAGGAAGGGATGGGTTTGGGTTTGAAAGAAGACACAATTTGCTGGTGATCTATGGATTGCCCCTATGATTAGGCTTCAAAAATGTATCGTGAAAGTATGCAAATGCGTTGTAAACTGTCTTGCAGAATTGCTTAGACCATTGAAAATGATAGTGGCTCTCAAGAATACCCACATCTGTTTTTGCAGAGTACTAAAAAAAAATTTTTTTCTCAAAATAATAAAATATATAATTATATATTCCAGTTGCTCATTTAAGCTTTAAAACAAGTGCAATATAATAGTCATGTCACTCCCAGCACCATTCACTCAATTCTGATGGAACTGCAGATTGGCCATTGCCTAGAGCCGATGCCATCATCTTAGCCACAGAAATATCATTCTGTATCCATTTGGAGTAGCCCAAGTTATTCTGCGGACAGGGATTGTCAAAAAGTGTTGTGTGGCCAGGCTATCAATAATATATGGGCCAATATTATCGTGAATGATTTTGAATACCACTTTCATATGGCATTTTTTTGATGGGTGCGGGGGAAAAAAGGTTGGCTTGCATTAAAAATTGTAAATATTAATGAACCTGTTGATTTGATGTAGTTATCCGTTTTATTTTTATGACCATAGATAAAGCTGAACTTGACCATACTTGCCTTCAAGAGTGTTTAAAGAAAGTTTCTAGTTGATGTTGATGTGTCTGTTAGTTTTATGTGGTGAATTCCAATGTTAAACTTTGTTTTCTTTTAATTTAGGTATTAGAATTAATTTGCACCCGAGAAGCTGGAGCTGTGTTTGAAGCTGGTGGTCTCAATTGCGTACTAACTTTCATTCGTGATAATGGATCACTTGTTCACAAGGATACATTGCATTCAGCCATGGCAGTTGTATCCCGCTTGTGTGGCAAAATGGAGCCACAAGATGCTTCCCTTCCCACATGCGTAGAATCTCTTTCCACACTCCTGAAGCATGAAGACAGTCATGTAAGTACCTTAAATTGGTATTTGGTTCGCAGTTGTTTTTGCAGTGTATGCCCTGAAGAACTTGAGATTAAAAGCTGTAAATAGAGTGTCACTAAAAAATTTGGCAGCCGCAGTAGCATGTGCCTGTCACTAGCAGGACCTTGCTTACATAACATCAGTCTTTTAATTTTTTTTTTGGCTCTAGTCCAGCTAAGTGACTCATGCCGCAAAATTTTCAGTTTGAGTTGATGAACTTGTACAACTACGAGTAAACAAAGAGTTCTGAAAAACATGTGGCTGATTGAAATCAGAAATATTTTACATTTTACAGCAATTTACATTTTGATTCATTTCGTTTGATAGCGTGTGTTTAGTTCCAGACACACATCATTCTGGAAATGTGGAAAGTATCCCAGAGTTTCAATTATTTTCATTTTTCTGCTTAAAAAGCATATGGCGAAAACATGCTGCCATGAACAACTCGCATGGCTCACGAAAATAAATTATAATAAAAAAACTAAGCTGTCTTGGAGTGTAAAAATTTACAGATGTAATAATTATATTGTATTTATTAAGTAGAATATAATTGGGACCATCATCCTACGTTTTCATTATAAAAAAAAAAACCTGAAGTTCGACTACGTTAAAGCACTAACGGGAATTCAACTTGCCAAGCTCGGAAAACCTTGCAATGATAACATATTCTTTCATATGTTCTTGTAACATATTCTTTCATCACAACATCTGTTACTACTTTCAAATTTGTTCTTTTAACAGGGCTTAGAACTGAGCGGACGATATATCGTTTGTCACGCTTTGTCGGAGCCGTTTTGAGACGACAATATATTATCGCTGAGACCTAAACGGGTTAAACAGATACTAGTAATTTGTAAATGTTGCTTTTCATGTGAAAAATTAGTAAAGACCACTGAAAACTGTATTGCCCTAATTTTTTCTGCTGATGATAATGACGACGATGATGTGTGTTAAGCTAAATTAATTTAATCTATTTCTGTGTGATGTTAAGTGTTGGTAACTGAAGGATTGGAAGGAAGGATAACTTTGTAACGTTCAAATCTGTAGCCGAAAATACAAAACGGTCAGTTCTCTTCTGGAAGAAAATTAACCAATCTAAACCAATCACTATGAAACTGGTTTGGTATAGCATTGCATAAAAGCATGCTTTTTACTTCCAATGCTTTGCCCAAGTACATTAAAGTGAAATTGCTGTAATCCGAAAATTTTGCCTTATATGATGAAACTCGAAAAGTATTAAAAAAATTTTAAATGCTTCTTTTTTACCTCCCCCTTTAAGGTCGCTGATGGAGCATTACGATGTTTTGCATCTTTAGCAGACAGATTTACTCGACGTGGTGTTGATCCAGCACCTTTAGCGGAACATGGACTAGTGTCAGATCTCTTAGCACGATTATCTAATGCTGCTGCACCTCACAGTGTTCCGAGTGTTTCGGGAACTCCGGGAGGACCACCAACAGCCACGCCAGAAACGAAATCTTCACCTAGTGTTTCAACCATTATTAGTTTATTGTCTACACTTTGCAGAGGATCCCCTAGCATAACCCACGTAAGTAAATATAAAATCTTCTACATTTCAAGGCAATTTGGCCAGAATACTGAATTAGGAAAATAGAATGGGGCATGGCATAATGCTGGTTCTACACACTGGCTCGCAGGGGTGTAGCAAATGGCGAGCAAGAGGTGGGGGGGGGGGGGAAGGGGGGAGCTTCCCCCTAACGTTTCTCAAGTCTGCATGAGTCTACAAAATCATAGCTGTCTTTGGCTCAGAGACGTTATGATACTGTCAGTTAACAGCATATTCAACTTTGATGCGACTTTACGCATGCAGTTTTAAAAAATAAAAGTCAACGTTACTCTTTATTTCGATCCAGAATTTATAAAATCTTGTTTACGTGAATATTCTAGTTTTGTTAGTGACCTTGACTTCTTAAATCTGGATTAGCTGCAGTCGGACACGGTAACAAAAGAAGGGAATACAATGGATTATACAGTGGGTGCTTCTTCACACAAAGATTCCTTCTCCTCCCAAGAAGGACGAGTTCATTCATTATCAACAGATTTAATTGTTGGCACCACACCATTGCCTTGTGATTGATCAACAGGTTTTAACAGTCGGCACCACAACACTTGCCCGACCGAATATCTGCTTATAAGCCAATAGGTCTAGGCAAAAGAAAGTTGGAGTGTCACGAATATGAAAGTACTGTCATTTTGATAATGATTATAAACATAAAAAAAAATTGCCACAAAAGAAAAACTGTAAGTAAAATAAAATTCTGTTCCATCAAACTTTTTTGAGAAAATCAAGAAAAGCTAATGGAGAAAAAAGCCAAGATAAATCTAAAATGTCTTCAAGCCTAATTAGTTACCTGGTGTGATCCAAACTAGGAACCGACTCAGCTTAGTTTAACAGCCAACCGAGCAATTAGATATTGGTTATAAGAAAAATACATGGTTAATAGGTACTATAGAAATACAGGTATAACAGTTACTAACAGGTACTACAGGACTATAAAAACGTTTGACCATAAAAAATACTTAAAACATTTGCCGACTCTAGCTAAAAAATATTTTAAAAAGCAAACGTTATTTGTTGAGTACTACAACAGAAAGGTTTCCTTGCACGCGTGGTAGCCTATACAGAGAACTATCTTAACGATAGGCCTAGTTAAAATACCTAATCCATAATCATAGCTATACTATACATTTCTACCGAAAATTGCTGAAAGTAAAGCAGCTTTCACGGAAGTCCTTATGTTCTTCTTGTGTTGCGTCGTTGTATTTGAACACTACAGTAAAATTTCTTTATTGCATGCTGTTAAGTAGAAAATGGTCGTAATAGTAAAAAGGTTGGAATGAACAAAAAAAAAGACACTACAGAAATGAAACTAGGTCCTATAATTAATTAAATTGATAGATTTTCATACGTAAAAAAAATATAAGTAGGTAAGCAGTGTTCATGTATGCACCATGAATCCATCGTTCTTCTAAAGTCACCGTTAGGACCACCTCCCCCCAAGAGAAAGGAACAATTAAAAAAAAATGTATGAAATAGATGGGGAAAAAATGTAAATCACTACTAGTCAAAACACATCGAAAAAGCACTGTGTTTACAGTAGTAGGTAACTTCTTAAATAAAACAAACATGTGATCGTGTGTTGTCTTTTGTTTATGACGGTACCTGCAAGGTACTTCCTGTCTAATATTCCTTCAATCCCATTTCGCACAAACTGGTTGATGATTTCCTATAGGAATGTAGTTTCCATCTGAGCATTGTTACAGCCAAGCACAGGATCTCCTGCCATTTTTCTTATCGCTTTCGATGAGGCTTCGGGCGGGTGTGGGGGGAAAGTGTAAAACCCCTGTTCAAAAGTCTATGAGGAAGTGCAAAAATTAAGAGAAAAGTTCCTTCGATTTTTTTGGAAATCTGCCCCCTCTCAAGCTAAATTTCTGCATCTGCTCCTACTCAAAGCATGGGAAAGATTTTTTTTAAAAGCTCTTTCCTTACGGTTCATTTATTTCTTTACCTTTTGTGGAGCAGCCTATATATTGTTTGAAGCCAGGAAATGTCTTAAGAGTATCTAAAAATTCGTCAGCTTCCGGGGCTTTACCCCGTACCCCATTGAGGGAGCTCACAGTGCTCTCCCAGATCCCCTAACTGGAGTGGAGCGGATCAGTTGGCAAATTTTCCCTCTCCAACAAAAATCCACCCCCCCCCCCCCCCAACAAAATGCCGTTTGTTACGCCCCTGCTTGCTTGCTTGTTAGTTGTAATTTTGTAATGTAGGCTAAAGTTCATTCCTAGCCCATGTTAGGTTATTGCCCTAGTGAGCAAAGCTAGTTAGGTCGAATTGACTACTTAAATTGGATTTTGTGTTTGTGTCTGTTTGAGACATAAAGTTCACGGTTTTGTGTAGATTTGGGTGACATTTCATAACATGGAGCTTTATTGTGTAAAGTGCATGGAGTTCGAAGAAATTCATTCCTTAAAACATTTTCGTAGACGATCGAGTGTTTAACAGGTTTACAGTAGCGGCAGTAAGGGAGCTCGATTATAACAGGGTTCCCATCAACCTGGAAAACTCGGGGAATTCGTAAACTACCTTTGAAACACGGCGAGAACTAAGGGAATTCTATTAAAACCTGAAAAAGTTGGGGGGGGGGGGATAAGATTTTAAATGTGTTTCCCATCTACAAGCTTCAGCCTTTTTGACACAAAACTGGTAAAATGTGTGAAAAAAATTCCTTCCTAAAATTACGGTAAATAGCCTGGAAAATGGCCTCATCTACTCTGGGAAACCTGGAAAACTCAAGGAAATTGATTTCAGTATTTGGTGGGAACTCTGTATAAGGCTAGTGGTCCCGATCCCTACATGGTCAACACGAAAGGCATTTGCCGTAATATTACTTGAGTGCAAGTTCTGTTGATGAGTATAATGCACAAGATAATTACAGTACACTCCTAAATATAACGGACCTCCAAATAAGAAACTTTTCATATAAAGAACACTTTTTAACAAATTGGTTTTATCACCTTCTGTTTATATGGTAAAAACACCTTTCTTTATTGCCAAAACATCTTAACCTGGTAATTTTAGCATTACATTCCTCGAATGTGATGTTCCCCTGGAGGTTTCTTCCGGTTTGTAGACATCTGCTTGCATGTCCCACCGCGCATGCGTGGCGCGGTCCTCCCTTATAAAAGCGACAGCGCGCACGCTATCGGCATTCATTTTCCTCCAGAGGTGTCTTCACGCCACCTCGCTCCCCGGTTCCCCGACTGTCGTTTGGAAAATTGGATTCTTCCCGAAGATGGACGACGCAGAAGCCCGCCCTTCGCCCGCCTCCCGTCCTCGTGCTCCTCCGGCCATCCTTCCCGCCCGCGTCGACCGCTGCGCGCCCGGCTTAATACGGGATGTGCATGTCGGCAACGGCGTCACCGATGACTCCCCGCTGCAAGCTGGACAACGCACACCGCTTGCTCCCTTCGATCTTGGCTGTCGTTGGGCTTCCGCCCTCGACCTCGCCGCGCCTTCCCGCACGTCACGACACCCGCCGATGCCATGCCTGCTGTCGCATCGCCTGACTCTCTGCTCTTCCCGGGCCAGCGCTCGCCGCTCCTCGCCCACTGGATCTGTCGTCGCTTCGACAAGACTTTCAAGTCGCCAGAGACTCCTGCCGGGCCACCGAGCGCAATCTCCGCCGGGCGACACTCGCCCATTCTCCGGAACGAGACTTGCAGCTCGACCCGTCGTCCACCTCCACGGATAGGCCTAAGCGTCAGCCGCAGTGTCGTACGAGAAATCGTACACAACACTGTCCGCCACCTACAGGTCAAACGATGCCGCCTCCCTCCTGCACGTCTTCGGTACGAAAGGCCCGCACCCAGGACTGGGTCGCATCCACCTCTAGCCACGAAGGGCACAGGCGTGCCCCCCCCCCCCACGGCAGGGGAGAGAATTCATTTCCCGGACGACACAGCCGACAACACGCCTTTGTCGCTCGGGCGCGGGCGACGCATCACTGTCAACCCGCCGCACGCCTTGACGGAGCTCAAGCCCTTTCGGCCGCTTTCAGTTGTCATTGTTCCGGCAACAATTGTATTTACAACAGAGTTTTGATTACAAGATGTCATCACAATCAAGTTTTCAACAACTGGGTCAAGACTCAAGACCTTGGTCGAGTGAAGAGCCACACTGTTGCTGTCCACTACAACTCGTCTCACTCGTGGGCTAAATGCCACGTTTTGAGTGAAGAACCAAGACGGAAGCCGTCTACATCTCTTGCCCCTTTTCTTTTTCGTGGCTGACCCCACGTCTCGAGTGAAAATCAAATCAACACTTGCTGCCCACTGCTCGTCTCACTCGTGGCTAAAACCCACATTTTGAGTGAAGAACAAGACGAAAGCCGTTTGCACCCCTTGCTGCTTGTCTCGAGCGAAAATCAAGACAACAGTTGCTGTCCACTGCTGCTCGTCTCATTCGTGGCTAAAACCCACGTTTTGAGTGAAGAACAAGACGGAAGCCGTTTGCATCTCCTACTACTTGTCTCGACCGTGGTTGACCCCACGTCTCGAGCGAAAATCAAGACATCAGTTGCTGTCCACTGCTGCTCATCTCACTCGTGGTTAGAAATTACCCACGTTTTGAGCCAACCAAGACGGAAGCCGTTTACATCTCTTGCTACTTGTCTCGACCGTGGTTGACCCCACGTCTCGAGTGAAAACCAAGACAACAGTTGCTGTCCAGTGCTGCTCGTCTCATTCGTGGCTAGAACCCACGCTTTGAGTGAATCAAGACCGTTCCACCTCTTGCTGCTTGTCTCGTCCGTGGTTGACCCCCCCACGTCTCGAGTGAAAACAAGACAACAGTGGCTGTCTACTGCTGCTCGTCTCACTCATGGTTAGAAATTACCCACGTTTGAGCGAACCAAGACGGAAGCCGTTTGCATCTCTTTGGCTCAAGCCGCCGTCACGGCTGCTGTCTGCTTCTCCTTCCTTGGATTCCTCGTCCCGTCTGCGGGCCCGCTCAAATAACCCGGGCCCCTCCGTCCTCTAACGGCTTGGATTACCTTCGTCCTACTACGCGACATGGCCTGTCGCCCTGGACTGACAAAGACGACACTCCTGGAGTCGTCTGGGTCACCCTCGATTACTGACGCTCACCATAATGTGGAAGAAAAACCTCCATCCCCGTCCTGGATCAAGTTCACCGGCCGGCACGACAGCGCCTCGTTGCCTCCTGTCGTTGCGAGGCATTGATGATGTCGTCTATCGTCTCCCGGAATAGTGCCTCTTCAAACGGCGTCCTTACTTCGCCCGCCGGCACGACAGCGCCCTGTTGCCTCCTGTCATTGCAAGGCATTGATGAAGTCACCCGTCGTTTCCCGGAATCGTCCCTCTTCAAACGGCGTCCTTACTTCGCCAGCCGGCACGACAGCGCCTTGTTGCCTCCTGTCGTTGCAAGGCATTGATGACGTCACCCGTCGTCTCCCGGAATCGTCCCTCTTCAAACGGCGTCCTTACTTCCGGCACGACAGCGCCTTGTTGCCTCCTGTCATTGCGAGGCATTGATGATGTCGTCTCCCGAAATCATTCCTCTTCGAACGGCGTCCTTACTTCACCCGCCGGCACGACAGCGCCTTGTTGCCTCCTGTCGTTGCGAGGCATTGATGATGTCGCCCGTCGTCTCCCGAAATCATCCCTCTTCGAACGGCGTCCTTACTTCACCCGCCGGCACGACAGCGCCTTGTTGCCTCCTGTCGTTGCGAGGCACTGACGATGTCGCCCCTCGTCTCTCGAAATCGTCGGCATCCTTACTTCGTCCCCGCCGACACGACACGCCTTGGTGTCCTCTGTCGCCGTGATGGATCAAAGTCGTCGTGGCTCCCTCCCCGACGTCCCCGGGACCGTTCCACTCTTGTACGGCGTCCTTACTTCGTCTCAGCCGGCGCGACAGCACCTTGTTGCTTCCTGCCATGGCAGCGGTTTGAAGTCATCGTGGCTCCCTTCCCGTTGTCTCCCGGGATCGTCCCACTCATGAAGGCATCCTTATTACGTCCCAGCCGGCACGACAGCACCTTGTTGCCTCCTGTCGTGGCATTGAAGTACTTGTGGATTGAAGTCGTCGTGGCTCCATTCCTGTCGTCTCCCGGGATCGTCCCACTCATGAACGGCATCATGATTGCGTCCCAGTCAGCACCAAGTTGCCTCCTGTCGTCACGATGGTTTGCAGTCGTTGCTCCCAGGATCGTCCCTCTCTCGAACAGCAGCATCACTGCGTCCCAGCCGGCACGACAGCGCCCTGTTGCCTCCTGTTGTCGCGGTGGGTTGGAGTCGCCGTGGCTCCCTTCCCGTTGTCCCCCGGGGATCACCTCACTCTTAAACGGCACCCTTACCTCTGCCCGACCGGCACGACACGCCTAGTTGCCTCTCTTCGTCGCGCGAATTTGAGGTCGTCACGGCTCCCTTCCCGTCGGCTCCTGGGACCTTTCCACACTTGAACGCCATCCTTCCTTCGGCCTACCGACTCGGCGCGCCTAGCTGACGGCACCCTCACCACAGCTCTGCCGTCGCGACATACTTTGTTGTCCCCTGTCGTCGCGCTGGATTGAAGTCATCGTGTTCCGAGTCACCTGTCGTCACCGGGATTGTGGTCATCGTGACTCCCTTCCCGTCGTCGCAGCAGCCTACGACAAACGAGATTTGAGTAAGAGCATGAGGATAGCAGCGTACAGAGTAGAGCTATCTCCATATCTTGGGCCCACCACAATGCCACGCCAATCGAAGAAATCCTAGCGACAACATCGTGGCGCCACCAATCCACCTTCACGTCCCACTACCTAAGGGACATGACGAAGGACGAACCCGGACTACACCAACTGGGACCGATCGTCACAGCCAGAACGGTAGTCAAACCCCCTTAAGCACTCAGAACGAAGCAGAAGCAAGATCCATGTGGAAAGCAAGACCCATCCACCTAGAAGCAAGACCCTCAAACAAGCCCCCCTTTTAGGGCCACCATAAATCCCACAAAAGAGACCAAATTCCTGTTAGCCCAAACGATTCTGAATAAAGTGCGAATTTTTCTCTTGCAGATAAAGAATTCATGGGGGAAAGCCTGCTTGCACCCCGGGGCGCTCGTACAGACGGTGCCCGCCACCAATTTTGATGAGGTCAACTGGTAATGCTAAAATTACCAGGTTAAGATGTTTTGGCAATAAAGAAAGAACATTTTGCCGGCCCCCAGCCTGGCCGGCTAAAAATGGTTTCTTTTTGCCTAAAACATATTTAACCTCAACTCCCGCCCTGCCTACCCTCTCGAGTCACCGCCTGACACATTGAGAGTAAAATTAATGCCGATAGCGTGCGCGCTGTCACTTTTATAAGGGAGGACCGCGCCACGCATGCGCGGTGGGACATGCAAGCAGGCGTCTACAAACCGGAAGAAACCTCCAGGGGGACATCACATTCGTGGAATGTAATGCTAAAATTACCAGGTTAAGTATGTTTTAGGCAAAAAGAAACCATTTTTAGACGGCCAGGCTGGGGGCCGGCAAAATGTTCTTTATAAAAAGAACTTCAGTAAAGAAAAAGTAGGTCAGTGGGTCTTTTCACACACTAAAACCCATGTTTATAAGGAACTAATGTACAAAAGATTGTGTCTACCAAGAAATCGATGAATTTATCACACGACGAAAAAGTCAAACCTGAATCGCAACGCAAAAATAAAACTTTTTTTTTCACCGAACTGTATAAAACTACATTTTATGCACGCCGTTCTTACAGTACAATCAGAAAGTATAGTATAATATAGTATAGTTCGATTTTATTTGTCAGGTTTTTACACTCTAAGGAACTTTGTAATCGCTTCTGTCAGTTCGCAGTAAAGGAACCGGCTGCATTAAGAACTCTCTACATACTAGAGAACCATTTCTTTTTGGTGCACTAAGCTGCCCGTTATAAAGAAAGCCTAGCTACTATATGAAAAAACTGGCAACTTACTGGCAATTTTATATTTTAGGGAAAGCACTTCTTTCATCATTTGTACAGCAGTTCTACTGCTTGGTGGCAGAGCTGTTTAGACGAGTTCATAAAGATTTGAGTTGGGTCCGTTTGGTTTTTTTCTGTGTTTCAGTGTTGGCATGCTTCGTATTCAGGAATTGTCATGTAAGACGGAAATGAAAACTGGAAAATGAACTCTCTCGCTAAGCTCAGTAATTGTTATCTTCAGGACTCGATAATGAGCCTAAATAGCCTATATAATTTAATATTGAACTCTATCATGTCTGGCCATTTATTTTGCACGAATATTATAGCCTCACCGAATTTGATGTGTACCAAAAATTTCCTATGCGTGCTGTACGGTGCAGCTAAGAATTGAAAATTGGTCACTTACACAGAAAAGTCTGTTCTAAATTGTGATGTTTTCAGAAACTTTTTATAAAAATTAGTGCTTGCACATAGTGCTGTGTCGGTTTCATTTGTTACGAATCGGTTCGGTTACGGTTTTTCTTACAAAGGAAGCTTCGGTATCAGTTTCAGTTTCAATTTCGATTTTGTTGTTCAAATTATAAAAGACACTTTTAAGTCACAAAACTGTCCCCACCTCCACGAGCGACGCTATGTTGACGTTTTCGCACGTATTTCAGTTTTGCTTGAATGTTTTGTCCAGGAACGCTAACTTCCAACACACCCTTGCATACAATGTTGGAGTTACTTTTTTTTGAAAATGCTTTATTTTTTAAATTGTAATCGGAAAAACGTACTTACAATTTTTATTGGCATTTGTTTAATAATCTAGTTGAAAATAAAACTTTAACATGAATTATTCGCGAGTAGCAATCTGTAAACCTCTGCGCTGGCCAAGGTTCCTACCGATCGCGAAAGATGTAAACAACCACGTTACTTTTTGCGAAATATTCAACAATCCCATTTACCTTAAATACCTTTAGGGATTATATTTGGTGCTTATGTTTTTTCTCAATACAATTGAGCATTCATGAACGAGACGAAATTCCTCCCGTTCGTTGTTGTGGTAGTCACCATTATTGTGTGCTACTGCCATTTCGACAAAGCCGTCGATTAGTTTGTTTATGGTATGATTTTATTGATAAAAGACAATGATTAGTTTTTTCCCTGCAAAGAAACACTCATAAGTATGCAAAATTGCCTTTTAACTTATTCATACCTGCTTTAAAAAAAAAATAGGTTTCTTTGCTGTGAAAGTACTAAACCTGGCAATTTTAGCATTGCTGTCTCAGTGATGCTGCTGTTCGTTGCTTGAGACTTGAATTGCCGCCTTAGTTTCCCTATATAAAGCTGGCGGCTACGAGGGCTTGCCATCTCTTTGTCTCAAGCCGCCATAGCGGCTCGCTACCTGTTGGTTCCCTTCCAGCCTCTTTTGTCCGAGGTTGCCTTGGACTCTACTGCCGACTCCAGGCCTGGTCTACGTCTGCGGCTCTGCCGATGATGCTATCTTTTCCACACTAGGCGTCTGGCTGACTCTCGTCTTTCGTCCGGTTCTTGTGAACTTCCACTGTGATGTCTGTTGGGTTGCCGTCTCCTACCTAGCCTCCCGTCCGCAAACCCCCCCCCCTTGCTTTCGTCCGCCTTCCGTTGCCGTTTCCCCTTTCGACACGCCTGAGTCCTCCCCGGCTCAGGCGCTGCCTTGGGTCCCGTCTAACCTGGTATCTTTCACCGTCCAAGATGCCGCCATCTGGGACTACGTAGCTGTGGCTCCCGTCTTACACCGGCCTGATCGGTCAACGCAGACTCCCACGACTAACCATCATTGCCTGATCGTCATCTGGATACCCCGGAGCTGTTCAAGTCTTCCTGGCCGGTCCCACCGCCCGCTGTGCTCTTCGGCCCGTCTCCGGTCTGCCCATAGCCGGGACGTCGCCGTCGAGTCTGGGACGAAAGTCAAATCTCTTGCTTCACCCGACATGACATTACGACGTCACGCCTCACCAGACCAACCATAGAAGCAACATGGATTTGGATCATCCATCAACGACCCCTGCCTCCGGCTCCCTTTACGCCTTTCGTCCGCCTCACTGATGCGTAGCTGTCACGTACCATTGGAGATCTCGCAAGCTCCCGTCTTTCGTCCGTCTTGGATTCGGTCTGCCGCTCTTCACAATGAAGGCCTACTGAGTCTGGTCTTTCCGCCCCATGCACTCAACCGTTCTCGCCTCACCCAGTTGTTGCCGCTCTGCACCATGTTGAAAGTCGGCCAAGCCTGTATTCCTTGCTCCTTGCGCTCACTCGTCTTTCACCCGCTTTGTTCGGGTGTTTCCACCCCCGCACCGTGACGAACGTTTACCAAGCAGCGTTCCTCGCTCCAAGCAACTCGTCTTACACCCGCCTTGCCCGAGGGTTGCTGTTTTCTACTTGATGAAGACCTGCCGAACCTGCGTTCTTCGCTCCACGCACTCACTCGTCTTTCGCCCGCCTTCCCCAGGAATTGCCGCTTCACACTGCAGAGGTGATCTGCCAAGCCATCGTCCCTTGCTCCACGAACTCTTCTTTCGCCCGCCTGGCTCGGGTGTTGCCGTTTGACACTGTGCAGAAGCTCTGCCAAGCCATCGTTCCTCGCTCTACGTACTCACTCGTATTTCACCTACCTTGGTCAGGTGTTACTACCCTCCACGGTGATGAAGGTCAACCAAGCACCGCATTCCTCGCTCGACCTGCTCTTCCGTCTTTCGTCCGCTTTACTGTCGTGCCATGTCCTGCACTGGGATGAGGAGCAACCAGGCCCTGCAGCCCCACTCATT
>JAHWFP010195341.1:11570-25055 GCA_023313725.1 Lithobius niger | reverse complement strand
ACCTTGGCGGCCTTTCCCTCGTTGAATTATATCACTACTTTCAAAGGTCGACCCTTTTTTGGAAACGTGGCGGCTTCTCTTATACCAGTTTTAGTTTAGGGTGGATATCACAACTTTCATAGGACTGTACATTTACAAAAGGTAACACGGTCTTATCATCACCTCTACCTTTTTCTGGAAGAATTGTATGCCTATAAATTTTCTCATTCATAATTTTAATATTTGTGATTCCCCAATTAGCTGTTACATCAGCCATGTTGACACAGTTTGGTTTATTGTACATCCATGCTTCACATGCTTAAGTTTGTTAAATCCCATTTTTGAGCACACTGGCTAATAAACGCTGATTTTCGTTCGCTTCGCTCACTCAATCAGCGCTTCGCCCCCTCAGTTACTCCTTCCGAGCTTAATGTGAATTACGCAATGTTGCTGGAATTGCTCACTCAATCACAATTAGTCTCATCCACTTGGCCGATCATCTACTAGTTTTCTTCGTTACTGGACCTAAGACACCTGATTCCACCTGATTTCTACCGCATGACGAATTTACACCAGTAGGTTGAAATTAGGTATAATGTCGTTACAGTTAAAAGACACAGTCTGCTAGTGACCGCCTTTCCACTTAGCGGAGACAAACTAGCGTGTGTCTAGATATGTCTGCTAGCGAGGCCGCTCTTTTGTCATCAACAATCAATGTTTTACCACTCAGAATGTCTACAATGAGATGATCTACTGTTACTTGGCAGCAACATACTAGCGACTGTTTAGATGTTTATTTATTACTGCGAATACACTCAGCTTCCCTTACGTATTGGTCGAACCTACATTGTCAGCATTCGATTAGGGCGATAAATTTATCTCATTATTACCGGTCAGTGAAAGCATAAAATTACTGTACGTGATTATTAACTAAACGAATTAAACTGTACAGTTAAAATTCCATTTAAAAGTACAATATAAACTGTACCGTACCATTTTTTATTTTTTTAACGTTTGTAAAACTTCTTGTCAAGCGTTGTTGCAGTCTTTAATAAGACTTCAAAGTAAGACACACCATACTTTTCATAGGAAAAAATTGAAACATCACCGAACACTATGTAAATTTAGAATTATAGTGATATCAACTAATCATAGAGTAAATACCAAAACTTGATAAAATCAAATTTAAAAAAAAAATAATACTTAATAATATAAATTAATACATTTGTTAATTTAATGCATGAAAGAAAATAAACAAAACTTAGGCGAAAATGAAACCTAAGCAAACGTCGCATTCGCTGTTGCCACGTCTCATACCACGTCTCGAATTCTGCAGCTTTAAAAAATATACTGCATAGCTGCACAGTAGAGTTAAATTGTATTTTAATGTATATTAATTACAAGTACGACCTTTTAGCGACACAACAACCTTTTCGGCATTTCACAATCACACTCGACCTGATCCGCTTGTCTCCTTACACATATAAATTAACCACTTATTTGCGGCCTGCAACTCAAGTCTCCAACAACAATAATTGACTTTCACTTCTATTACGGTGCGAAGGGAGGATGAGTGTAGTTTGGGAGGATCACTTTTCAAAAGAGGGAGAGAGAGAGAGTGCTTTGAGTGTTCTAGAACGCTTCTAGAGAGGAGAAAGCTTGTCGACCAGAAAGTTGGTCAGTGGGTTTGCCCGCAAGACATCTATGAATTCTTCCATCATGAAAATGGACTGGGGAGGGGGCAAGCCCGCATGT
Organism: Lithobius niger; assembly: GCA_023313725.1. Lineage (NCBI taxonomy): Eukaryota > Metazoa > Arthropoda > Chilopoda > Lithobiomorpha > Lithobiidae > Lithobius > Lithobius niger. Next base: position 23,321 of record JAHWFP010195341.1, on the reverse strand, counting down.
CGATTGGCCAGCTGTAGAACACGCCCGAATCGCCTGCATCTCACCCAGCATTTTTTTCGGGGCCTGCCATCGTGTATATAAACTCTGCATCCAGCCTAACTTACATCACACCAATTGGTAACAGCTCTTGTATCGTATACCACAACTTTACTTCAGTTTCCGATCATGTACCAGGTACGTTCAGTCCAATCCTCCCAATTTGCAATGAGTAAAACACGGTAGTTGACTTAGGTTCGCTGCCGGGTTTCCTCTTATGCAATCCCGCAGCATCCGATCTGCGTAAAACCGCAACTCCATCTTGCTCTCAACACAAGATCTTAACGTGTTATGCAATTTTTGTGTTGCAGTGCGTAGTTCTCCTTGCCCTTGTGGCCGCAGGCGCAGCTTTCCCCGCAGACTACCAGCCCAGCTACAGCCAGGGTGGACACGGATATGGAGGCAAGGGTTACGATGATGTAAGTGTTTTATAATACATTGTAGGATAATTTCAGTAAATCCGTTGCATTTAGTTTTGGGAGTGAAAAACGTGTAGTCAGCTAATTTTAGTCTCTAAGAATAGACACACGAAGTAATTGCTTGAGTTTTCGGTTTGCACAGTTCAGACTTTTGTTAAATCTTAGAGCCCATTGCTTATACAGCAGTTCAAACGGGGAAAATAATACCTAAAAATAATATAGTTGTGATTAGTTCAAATTTTTTTTATCTCTTAGTACTTTTAATAAAGTTATACTATAAGTAGACGCAAAAATCTTTTCCAAATTTTTACGATTATGTGAGACGTTTACTTTTTTCTATAAATACAGCAGTAATATAAAATAATACGAGTAAGCTGTGTTTCATTACCTTGAAAACAAAATAGAAGAGTACTACAGAAAATAGGATAAAACAGAAGTAAAATTCATGCTAAAAATAAAGCTTAAATTATTTTAAAGAAAATTATGAGGTGGTGAAAATTAGCGATTATCAATTTGGATTTTAAAAAGGACATTCTACAAAAATGACAAGTGAAGTCCTAATGGAAGTTCGAAAACGGTTATTAAGAAAAGAAGGGAGTACATTTTGCCTATTTATTAATGTTAAGGAAGACTATTAATGTTTTGATAGACTTAGGTATGCTGCAATTTCTGAAATTCTTATTAAAGTGGGTGGGTATAGGAAAAACGTGTTGAGTATCGATTGAAGAATGGTACAGAAAACAAGAAAAATTATCTGGGAAGGAGTAGAATCAGAAGGTGGTAAAGTAGAACTAGGAGTTAAACAAAGAAGTGCATTGTCACCAATTTTATTTGTGCTAGTAATAGAAGAAATAAAATAAATTAAAAGTTGGGTGTTGGATTAAGAATGTTAATTTTAATGTATGCAGATGATATTGCTGTTATTTGACCTAGTATGAATGCAATACAAGAAGTGGCTAATGCATTAGTGATTTTTGTTAGAAAAGAAAGGTTTTGAGATTAATGTTAAGAAAACAGTGCCAATGGAGATTAAAGAAGATAAAGATAGGATGAAAATGTAGGAACTTAGAATTAGAGGAAACGATATTAAATGGGTTACAGAATTTAAATTTTTATGATTTGGATACAACAAGATTTTAAATGGGAAAACCAGTTGAAGTGTATCCACAGTAAAATGAATCGATTGGGTAATACAGTTTTATATCAGTGAAAACAACGCTCGTCATATTATTGTGACAGTTCGTCAAATTTGAGTCACAATTCCGAGAATTATGGAGAATAATTAATGTAGAATAATAATTCTCGATAATTTTCGGAATTGTGACTCAAAGTTTTATATCAGATTGGCAGAGTTTGGCAATCTTAAATCTTATCCGTTGGAGACATGTGCGTTTGATCTCCATGGGGTTAAAATGTGCAGCGAGGCTGGGGAAAAGAAATGGGGGGGGGGGGGATATTGAAAGATCATATCAGTGGTTGATTAAATGGATATTTGGCAAAGCTAAACGCTCCAGAAATCATATGCACATGCGGTAACATGAATGTTGACATGGGATTTCATTGTGCTGTGGAAAAGAATGATTATGTAAGAAACACTCTGTAAAAGTAAAAATATGCTACTCAAGAAAAGTTTTGGGAGAAAAAAAGTGGGAAACGGATCTCGGAAAAATTGTTAGGGAAGGGTTGATGGAATATGGAAAAAAAAAAACAATACGCCAAAATAGTTTTAAAAAGGAATGATCCTTTTTGCACAAGCAGTGGCCGTAATGACATCGTGATATGGATATTATGGGAAATCCATAGACGGTGGACAAAGAGAGATGCGGTGATAGGTATGTAGATAGAAAGTGTATTTGACTAATGTGAATACCCCTAAATGGGAATTGCTTTCTTCAGTTTTGTTAATCTTTTTTTATACTTTCTTTGGTTCAATCAATCAGTCAATAGGTCTTTGCGTGATGTGATAATTTACAAAAGTGCTTAGGATTTACATTGAATTATGGAACAAATTAAAAAATTCAGTAAACGCTCTCAGCCTAATATAACAAGCATAATACAGTACGTCTTCACGTACTGTATTAATTTACAAAAGTGTCTAGGCTTTACATTGGATTAATAGATACGAGACCTAGAACAAATACAAAAATAAAATATTAATTAATCGCTCTAATGCAAGTATAACGTGTACGCGGTCACGCTTTATATAAACGCATGCGAAACATCATGTGGCTGCATATGGTTATTCGGCTTTAACGTCACTTTCAACACTAGATTACAAGTTTGCTAGCCTTACAACGTACTGCAGCAACTGTCACACTACATAGTATACTGAAGAATGCAAAGGTAAGATAGAGCATAAAAAATGGGGAAGTTTCGGGTTTAATTCCTTTTCAGTAGAAAGGTGCATCTCGAAATTGAAAGAAATGATTTTGTTAGGAAACTCATAGGCTCTTTACTCATTACATGCCACAAATGACGTGATCACGAGTACAATTCCAAAAGATAAGTCATATAAAGCTGTAAAAAGTAATGTTTTATGAAGAACAGAAATCTTACAAAAATAAACTGAGCGAAACTTTGGGAAAATGTATAATCGTTAGCCGATCTCCAAATTTTCTAACTGAATTTGCACTTAGTTTCAAATTGTTTTCTGTTCATGTTAACGTAAACGTATCATATTTACTTGGTTGGTACATCCGTACTTTGTTAAACCATAACAATTACTCCTTTGCCTCTCGCTTTCTAAATACATATTTTCCTCACATCTCTTTTGAGGTGTAACATTTGCCCCCTTGTTACTAAAAGTCAGGCTTGCCTGCACGAATTTCTTTGATCACCGCGCTGCAGGAACAACATACGGAGTCAAAACTAAATTAAACAAGGTTATTCGTAAACCGCATGTTAAGCAGAAAATATAATTGAATGGCTCAGCAACCTAAATCAGCTTAAAGTTAATTATTTTCTTATAAGATAATAATTTTCAAGATATTATTCCCTATACCAGGAAAGTGCACGCATTGTTTTACTAGCTGTATCTTTAGATTCGTCGTTATAAATGTAATTTGTGTTTTATTATTATTATTATTTTTTCAATGTTTATCACTCAGACCTTGATATAAATAAGTGATACATCATGCTAAATTTCATATAATGTTGAAGAAAATGAAATTTTTAAGTTTTACATCGTTCTCAGTTGCTGTTTTCTCGTAAGGGTGAGGAACGATTTTGCGTAATTTTAGGACCTTATAAAAATGCCTGTTAACCAGTTATGGCTAATTTTCCTAAGCCGTTATAATTTCAGACGTAATGACTACTACGAAGAAAGATGATTTTGTTGGGGAAAAAAAATAAAGCTATCTAATCACTCTTCCACCTGGTGCACTTGTGTGTGCTAAGTTTAATGCTGGTTCGAACATTACTGTTCACACCATGGAGATACATTTCACATTTGTTAGGTTTCCAATAAAAAAAAAATAAGTCAGTTCTGCTACACAAACTAATGCGGACATGCGTTTTAAACTAATTCTGTTTTCTATTTTTATTCTAGTACCAGGTCCCCATTGACTACAACTTCAAGTATGATGTAAAGGACGACTACACCTACAACGAGCAATCCCGAGAAGAGAACAAGTACGGCGATGTCATCACTGGTCAATACAGTCTCCGTGAACCCGATGGTGCCATCCGTATTGTCAAATACACCGCTGACGACTACGGGTTCCACGCCACAGTCAATCGTGAAGGTGGATACGGGCCTAGCTACTCCGCACCCAAGCAACCCTACCACTAAAAGACTATCTGCTGTCTGACTAGTCCTCTTCTCTCTTCAAAAGCCATACGTATGGAATCAGACTGCCATGATTTTGTATAGTTCTTCCAGAGCACACCAGGAGGTGGGATCAGCTGGCGCTGTCCTACCTTAGAATTACGTACATAAACTCTTCCATTTCCTGTTTTATATAACGCCCAGATATTATCCTCGTTCCATCAACACCCCAGGCGCTTCACCCGGATTATGGGACGTACAGTGCAATTGTTTTACCCCTGCGCAAGGCCCCGGATTCAAGTGAGTGAGTTTGAGATTCAACGGCCACTCTTTCTTTTATTTTTATCTACTGTCCCTACCAACAGCAAAGATGGCGGGCTTGCTACTTCCGTTTCAGCCGCTTGGAACTATTCACCGGATTAAGGGAAATCGAAAACGGCGTCTTATCAATTTCTGGTGCGCGATTGGCAGTCTGATATGTCGATCTTTCCTTCTGTAATATTATCATGTATTTATTATTTATTGTCATCGTAAAAAAAAATAAATTTTAACTTGAGGTGGCAATACTGTTTTCTGACTATCACTTTATTTCTTTAGTCACTCAAATAAGACTAAATCTTAGTGTAATAGAATTTCAGCGATAATTGGCCTAGTTGCAATAATCATAAATGGATGAAATAAGCCTATTAGAAAAACTGCGTAAATCTCGGGTCTAAATGCGATGACTTCTTGTGTGCAAACTGAAGGTTCAGACTGATGTTAGTTGAAGTTGCAGTGGCTTTTACAGCTAGTATGAGTTGAAATTTAGCTTTTAATTTTGAACATTTACAAACTCCATGAGCAACGTTTTGATTTATAAATTTACAAATTCATTGAGATAAGGTTCTGTTTTTAACAATCTAGCCAGCAAACATCAACGTAATAATTGACTTTTTTGTATCTTGGCATGACGTAGCTTTCTGCAATTTAAAGCTTAAATGTAAATGTAAATGTAAGTTATTTTTAATGGTGTTTCGATTTCTTCAGTTACTTTGGACCAATTCCACCAACTAAAGTTAGCCGGAATGAGAAGTTTTGCGGTTTTAAATAAAAGTGTGTTTAATTTAACCTTGTTACCTTTATGGTAGCTTTTGTTAACCTTACGTCAGTTGAACGACAGCTTGTAAGAGTCATCTTTTTTATGACTTATTGAAAAGTAAGTGCGTAGGTAAATATCCCAGGCGCTATTGTTTTGGCAGGGAGCGTGGCGGAGTTCGGTCACTGTTTTTTTTTTTTTTTTTTTTTTTTGGTTAAAACGTTACTCCCATTATTTCGCTTGAAAGCCCGTATGCATGTAGTGCTAACACAAAAAAAGAAAATAAGAGTCATCCACAAGATTTATATATATATATATATATTACCATATTCATCTTCATCTCCTGTCTTCAGTAGTGATGCTAACCTTCATTATTACGCTATTACAATCTAGTCATTAAATCAAAGTATAACTATTTGGTTTATATATTTGCTTCATATTCATTCAAAACGACATTGCCTGGCAATGATAGAAAAATCTTTGCTTTAGAAGAAATTTACAATAAAGTTAGAAACAGCCAGCCAGCCAGCTAACTTTAAGTGAGCTCCGTCAGATTAAAAACTGAAAACGTCAACATCAAGAATTTGTTGACACTTCTACGTTCCTTCACAGTTTAATTCTAAATCAACATAAACTGAGGACCACGCCCAAAAAAATCATTTTTTTTTTATCCGCGTGATGCCCAGCAGTATAAAACGATGAAGAAAGTGCTTATAATGAACAGCGGGGCAAATGTTCATGTTTACAACTAAGAAAGCCAAAGCCAGTAATAAGAAAGTAATTTACAACAAGTTCTTTCTGTAAAAAAAAAGTTCGACTGACGTTATTGATGTCAACATTTTCTCTTGAGGTAAAATTAAACGGAAAGGGAAGGGAATTGATTTGAGCGAGGAATTCTTTTTCCTACTGACCTCAATATAAGAGAAAGTCAGACGATCTCATAATAATAATTACAATACGTCGCAGTCACAACCTCATCATCGTTATGTCGAATGCTCATGCTCATTATTACTTTTGAAAACGGAAAAAAAAAGTAAATTCTACGTTGCTTCTACATAAAAGGTCATTCGTGTCTGGAACGTAGAGCAAAACACGCTGAAATTAGGGCGTGGACCAAGTCTTGTAAACCTGCTTATTTCCTGAGCGACCACATAATATAACTCACCTGGCCAACAGGGAGCCAACGGGTCACGAGGAACTCGCTCGAACCTAACTCTCCCCTCCTCCCCATCTTTTCTCACTTCCCCGCTCCAACTCTGACATCACAATTAGGTCGGAAACTAAGGATCGTCTTAAAATTTGCAGTATGTGTGTGTGTGTTTGTACGCAACTAATGGTGACGTCAGTGGTATTTAGACTGGTAAGTCCATTGAACCTCATTCCTTTTGCAGCGATTCAAAACACGAACCTAATTACAAATTCATCAAAGAATCGATGAATAAATGAACTGCCAACGAACGATTATAGCTGTGTGGTACAATTATGTGGGGGACGGATATAAACCACTATTTTTCCATTATCAAGAAATAACGTTCAAGCATGCTACATACGAGTTAACATCGTTATACTTTTTCCACTACTCCCATTTTTTTTATTTACCCAAATCACTTTCACTCCATCTTCCTGTAATGACCAGATGTTACACATACGGGAAAAGATAATCTTATTCTCCACCTATCGTAAATTTTTTGTTGATTTTTTTATGGCATGTACGTGTGAAAAGTATAGCTATGTTATGCGGCCAAAGTTGTGCACGGAATAATAAATGGCTTACAGGTTTTCAGATCGTGCATCGAACAATGAACAATTTTCTTTTTTATTAAGCCAGAAGAAATAACGTTAGTACCTCCAGCAGAGATTTGCTGACTTTGTAAATTATTTTGTTAGTCCCTTGACTAAGTAGGGATGTCCGCAGAGGGAATCATACAAATGCTAATCGGTTGCCAGATTCAAACTGATATCGTCTTGGCATCGTCATCGATAAATTAATATTCAAAGAAAAATCTGCTTTTCTCACGGCTGTGTTCAGCCCAAGGAAACCGTTGTTTCTAGACCTTATTTTTTTTTAGTTTGTTTTAGAGCATCTTGTTTCATAGCAAAGGAAAAATGGAAATATTTGGATGACCATCCTTTTCAACTGCTAAGGTTGTCTGGGAAAAGACTGTGGAACTTTTGCTATGATAGTTTCTAGGATATTTTAATGTACCAAAACAAAAGAGTTACAAGCTGTGGTAACCCAGAAAAGAAAGCACTTAAATGACGAAGTTGTATAAACTGAGAGTAAAACTGTTCAAGGTAAAGGACAACGTTTCGATGCTCGGAACAGCAACGTTTTCAAGAAACAAAAAAAATCTGCTGAAAGCTGCTCCGTAATAACCAATTAGTCAAATGGTTCGCTTCACTCACTTCGTTGGCATCGATCCATGATTCATGTAATTTCTTTGATTCCAAGAGCATCACAAAATCGCTAAACTAATAATTTCGACGCAAACTAATTGCAGTTGTTGCTCACAGTTCGTTCATCACATTCCTCAGCACGTCTACATTTCATCGACATCATTCAAAAGATACGATTTGTTTGTTTTCACGTTTGTACGTCTTCTCCTACGAATCCCTACGAAGTAATCCCCTACGAAGGTGAGAGATGAAAGATTGAGAAAGCAAAGCGAAACACACATTAAAAAGGTATAGTTTACGAGGAAATCGCTCGCTTTGCTCGCTCAATCCACGCTCCTCCGTGCTTCAGAAACACGAATGTTTGACACCCTTTTAAAATCAGGTCTATGTGTCTGATTTTTCACTGCATCAAGTCAGTTGATAAAAAAAACAATTTTAAGATCTATGTGTGGTATGTTGCGAAATACGTCGTCCTTTACAGTTATTTTTTGCGTGCATCCTTTTCCAGATCATCTCAGTACGTAACTAATAGCATCAGAACGGTTTGTTTCTCAAGAATTTTAACCCGTGCATGAACAGACTATGACGTCATGAACAAACATGAGGGTAAAAAAAAAACTTTGACTTTAATTTTGGAGGTTTCTTCGCACATTTGAGGGTCAAAATCTCAAGTTACAGCGACGAAAATAGGCCTTACCGAAGCGCAATTATTTGGTCCTACTCCAAAAAAGTAGAGATAGAAACATACTCACACACACACACGCACATCATCTACATTATTAAAGACGGATGTTGTGCGTGCATGTATGTACTTCTACACCTCTGGAACCAAGGCACCTATATGATGGGAGTATGACAAAATGAAAGGTAAGTGAATTGCGCTAACTTGATATCATGACCCTCAAATACGCAGAAAAAAATGAAAAAGTAACGTCAAAGTTTTTTTTACCCCCATGATGTTTGTTCATGACGTCATAATTTGTTCATGCAAACCTTCTTGATCGGGAAGAGGATGCAAGCAAAAAAATAACCTTAAAGCACGACGTATTTAGCAATATACCACATGTAGATATTAAAATTGGTTTTGTATCAACTGACTTGATTCATGAAAAAATAAAAACCATAGACCTGGTTTAAAAGGGTGTCAAAAGTTCGTATTTCTGAAGCACGGAGGTGCGTGAATTGAGCGAGCAAAGCGAGCGATTTCCTCGTAAACTAAACCTTTTCAATGTGAGAGGAGAGAGCACATTCAAAACATACGATTTGTTTGTTTGCACGTTTGTACGTCTTCTCCTTCAGATGTAATTCCCTACGAAGGTGATAGATGAAGATTGAGTGAGAAAAACGAAACTCACATTGAAAATGTGTAGTTTACGTGGAAATCGCTCGCTTTGCTCTCTCAATCTTTCATCTATCACCTTCGTAGGGGATTACTTCTGAAGGAGATGTCGTACAAACGTGCAAACAAACAAATCTTATGTTTTGAATGATGGAAGTGAAATGCAGACGCGCTGAAGAAGGTGACGAACTGTGATCAACAATTGCAATTAGTTAGCGTCGAAATAATCAGTACATCGATTTTGTGATGCTCTTGGAATCAAAGAAATTATAAGAAGTGTGAATCGACCCCAGTGGAGTGAGCGAAGCGAACGATATGGCTAGTAATTTTTTAATGATGTAGATATAAAACCAAGACACTATCAAACACTGCCAGTATACTACATGGAATTGTGCATGTAAGCAACACAACATGAAACTAGAAATTCACAGTGTTAAACCACAGATGTACTCCTTGACGAATTTCACTAGCTCTTTCACAGACTTCTTTATTAGAAAACAAAAACGAACTCGTTCGATGTTTATTTGTGCTCCTTTGCTGTTTTTACTTCGGATCAGCTAAACCTTACCTGATCAAACGAGTTTCTTTTTTTGGTTTTTCTAATTCGCATACTTTAGCATACCAAGTTGGTTTGCAGTAGCCGTTGCAAACTCACTAAATTTCCGCTTCGCTCGCTCATTCAGTGCAAGTCTTCTTTTGGAAGTTAGTTTGTCCACAGCTCTCTTTCAGCGGCTTTGGATTGTATTTGTAATATAGAACAGCAGGCCAAATGGGCAACGGACATTTTAGCTTTAACACGGGAGAGTGACGTGAAACCATTATAGCCTCGAAACCAATTCGTATTAAGGATCATCCTTCCTCTTCACGTTTCCTAAAAAAGTGCGGGTGAACTAGTGGCTCACCAGCATTATTAGCATTTAATGCACGGTGGTGACGTCACGCTAATACATCCCCACGCTAAAAGTGTAGTCGTTATATACGGTTAATCTGAAAACCCACACACGTCACAGTGGGTTAATTTTGATAACCCACACTTTTTTGATAATCTAACACTTTTTACACGGGTCTACACAACCCCTGCTCCATCATGTGACATATGACCCGACTTTGTAAAATTACCGTACACAACAAAAAAGCAACCAGCATAAACAGGCACATTTACAACCTGCGATATTTTCCCTTCTAGCCTAACACGGAAAGAAAGAAACACTCGCGTACTATGCTAGACCCCCACCCACGGAGGAATGTCCCAACTGGCAACCCGGCAATCTATCGTTCCGACGGTACGAAAACTAGGCTACTGACACTTCCTAAACACACCTAAAAACCTACGAGACTCAAGCGAATGGCGCATTTTATATACTCATCTTATTTAAACTATTAAACTAGAAAAAAATATAGTTTTACCTTAAACACAAACATCGGTATTACGCAGCGTCTCTCCCCTTCGGTCGGCCTTCATACACAGGAAGCTTCCAACCCCGTTTCTAAACCGGAACTTCCGTTCAGGAATTTACATAAGTCGCATGTAAAAAATATTAAATTCTTGAAACAAGTCTTTAAAAAATTCTAATAACACGATAAATTAGCTCGACGTCACACCTTAGCATTAAAATACATATCCGTGAGTCCTTGTCGATTTAACGGTTATAATTGCTCTTGAGCTCGAAACGGCTAGTCCACTATCTCGGAGGTGAAGGGAAAAACCTGTGGGCTTCGCTCACTCGTGCTTCCCTCCACCCCCTCGATATTGGACTAGCCGTTTCTTGCTCGCGAGCAATTATAGCCGTTAAATCGACAAGGACTCACGGATATCTACTACTTGTTTAATCGTCAGACGCCTTGCGTCTGGTGTTTGCCGATCGGGATTTGTTGCATAAAAACAATGTGTAAAACAATGTAAAACAATAAAACGGATCTTTCAGGGCCCGTAACTCCGGAACGGGACGACCAATTGAAATTTCTATTTCTATAAAGGGCACATCTCCGGAAGTAAATCTTTCAAATGAGCCTAGAACCTGCTTTTTACGACAAATGGTTTAGTCTGTAGAGACCATTGTATAAGCTTAAGTGCAGATCTCCAATGTTACAAATCGGAAATTAATAAAGTTGGTACACACGTTGGCCAAGTCCCACAAAGTATAAATAAAATATAAAAAAAAAAATAAAGCTCATATACAAATTTCAGTGGAAAATGTTGATAGATGGTGGAGCTATAACAGGGAGACCGAGGTCAAACCTGCTACGGGTTACCTGCTAACGGTTACCTGCTTTCTGAACTTTTTTCTGTTTCCCGTTTTTTCTGGACTTTTTTATGCACTGTTTTATATTTTAATTTTTTTAATTTTCTTTTTTCTGAATTTTGGTGTATCCATCAACAGAAACAGCTGATGGATACATCGAAAAAAATAACCCCTCTCTTCAATGCAGTACACTGACATTATCATGGAAGAAAAACAAAAGGAATCGTTCGAGTAAACTCCAATCTGCATTTTATTTGTGTGCCTTCACAACCGTACACGATTCCAGCTAACAGGCGGATTTGCTCATTCTTCTCCAAGATAAATCAATCCCACTTGTGTTTTATCGAAGTCTGGTTTGTGGCCCGTTTCATGGCAATGCTACTGAAAGCGCATTTATGCTATTTTTTTTACTAACAAAAAGAAAGTGTTTTTGTTTGACCAATATAACCCCTGCTGGAGCATTGGGTACTCCAAAG
>JAHWFP010195340.1:31517-48933 GCA_023313725.1 Lithobius niger | reverse complement strand
TTCACTGTATAGGCCTATTCCGTATAGGCCTACCTGGTTCAGGACTTTTGAGACATACTGTGTATTAGTTAAAGATAATTTTTTTGTTGCACAGTGACGACAATCTCAGAAGAAACAGTGTCATTGGCTGTCCTTCACAAGTGGCATGAAGTGCCCAAGGTGGGCTGTAAACTGGTACCTGAACACGTCGAAACAAGACCACTATATAATCCAGCAAAGCCAGGCATTGAACAGGTAGGGCCAAGCATTGATGCATCAACTGTATAAAGCGTTGCATGAAGTGCTATATCAGAGTGATCCACATGCTAGACCTTGTAGTTTGGACCATATAAATAGCATTATAAGGCACCAGCTCTTGTGTATTGTAAGCTCATGTTGCAGATACTGGCACTACTGGTCAAGTAAACTGTAACTAAAATGATTCCGAGGTGTGCTGGAGTGTATTCAAGTTATGCTAAAGAATATGAAACACAGGTGTACATAGTTGCACTAACATTTGTAGTTTAGTAACGCTAAGACCTGTGCAATGTACATAATAATTATACAGCAATGCAGCCCTGTTGCCAGGTTTTACAAAATGAGGGGTCTTCGAACATATTTTGTGGCCCTTTTTTGTGGACTTCTTTTTTTATTCAATATGCTGAAGGGTTCGTGCTTGGAACTTTTTGTGGACTTTTTTTAACACACTAACGGTGGGGATATCCAGTTGAGGTTTAAACTTAATCCTTGGGTTAAGCTCGGTAATAGGAAAAATGGTGATATCCATCACTAAATAAGTTGAGGGCTAAGCAAAATTTAGCCTTTAGGTCGAGGACTAACTTAATACTGAGTAGTTAGCCCCGAGATGTAAAAAAGCGGTGATATCCATCCAGGATTAGCGTTATTCCTGAGCTTTAACTACATTTTAACAAAGGTATATCGAGGGCTAATTTAGCTTGAAGGTCTAGAAGTAAAGAGCTAACAAAACCCCAACTTAGTCCAACATGGATATCACCAACTTTTTTCTCCAGTCCACTAACTCCCAGGTCGAGGGTTAGTTAGATCCAGGGCTAAGCTAATCCGGGGCTAGTTTAGATCTCAACTGGATATCCCCACGCTTTGGGTCGGGATCCATGAATGAAACAATCAAAGCCGCATAACCTGTTAGACGCAAATACTGGCAGCTTTCGTTTGCGATTCGACAACTAAAAATTGTAAATTAACGTGTCATTCTACTAAACGTCTGTTTGGTTTTTTTTCCCGGATTTAACTACTCTTTTGCTGTTGATGATGTATTCTTTCAACTTTTGTTTTTGAATGGAGACAATTGTTTTTTACCTTTGGAAATTTTGGGGTGGCGTACAGCCCCAGCGTCCATGCCCTGCCTACGGGCCTGCAGGCATGTAAGATCAGTGGCATTATAATAGTCCTTGTAGGCAGTGGCAAGTGTTATACACTAGGGAAGAAACTTTAGTACTTCTTAGTGTAGTAGTTGCATCCAACAGTAGCTACCAGTGATGCACCTAAGGATGTGAACAACCTCCCCCCTCCCCCCCCCCCGATCCAAAGTAAGAGTGAAATTTAATGAAAATGGACAAATAATGATTTTATTAGAATTGAACAAAAACTACGAAAATTTTAAACATTTCAAGGCACTAACATTTCTGTATATAAGTTGATTTCAATTAATAAATGGTGGAGATTTTTACTCTCAAAGTTAACAATACGACCAGGAATGACTTGTCCGTTTCTCACTAGTCATTTTCAAAAAGTTACATATTTAAAACACTCAATACCCAGCGAATTTTCGACACCTTTTTTTAGTCAGCTGTATAGCAGTAATTTCACCTACTGGCTAAAAGAACTGTCGAAGATTCGCTGAATATTGTGGGTTTTAGATATCTAATTTTTAGAAAATGAGTGTTGAGCGGAAACGAACGAGTCATTCCTGATCGTGTAAGTTGATTTGTAAAAGTTTCAAGAGACTTAAAGCACCCTTCAAGACAGTTTAGCTTAATTCCCTGCCCCCCATTCTGAATTCCCCTCTTGTAAGCAAAATTCGTGGTGGTACCACTGATCAGTACTGGATGGCAATAATGGAGCTTTAAATTTGCTTTTGATTAGTTCATCCCTGCGACTCATCCCAGCCACATTGTCCGTCATTCTCTGTTCGCCAGTACCAAGTCGTCTAAAACGATTACAGCTACTGAGCCGACTACCACATGGAGTTCTATCAAATACTTGATTTAATAATACTTTAAAATGCTGGTAGAGCATTTTCCTTGTTATTGTAAAAAAAAACTAGTCTCTTTGCAGCAAAGTCACACAGGCTATAATTTAAATCCACCCAAAACCAAAAAATTGGTGTAAGAGAAGCCACATCAGCCTTTGAAAGCAGTGATATCATTCAACCCGGGAAAGGCCGCCAAAGTCAATCCTATTAACCAAGTTGATCACATGAAAACTATATGTCCAAAACTAAACAGTCCGAAAGTTAAATGAAAACTAGAACATTGTTGCTCACGATAGCAATCTTCAAGTTTTCATTTAACGTCCATAGTACTATTCTGTGTGATTAACTTAGCTAATAGGATTAACCTTGGCAGCCTTTTTCTGGTTGAATGATATCACTACTTTCAAAGGCCGACCCTTTTGGGAAACTTGGCGGTTTCACCTATACCAGTTTTGGTTTTGGGTGAATATCACAACTTTCATAGGACTGTGAATGTACAAAAGGAAACACCGTCTTACCGTTATCTGTACTTTTTTTCTGCAGGATGTTTATGTCTGTAGATTTTCTCATTCATAATTTTCACGTTTGCCATTGCCTAATTAGCTGTTACATCAGCCAAACTGACACGGTTTAGTTTATTGTATAACCATCCTTCACATGATTAAGTTTCATCAATTCCTTTTTTGAGCATACTAATCTTTTTACAGTAGAATAATAAAGCTACAGTTTTAAAACTAAAAGAAAAGCAACCATACTTTAGAACAGAGCTTTTCAACCGGTGTGCCGGGGAACCATCGTGTGCCGCAAAGTTGGTTAAAAAGTGCTGCGAGGCAGAGGGAATCGTCACAAAAATTCCCGCAAAAGTGCATGTCGTCATCCTTCAACGGCAATCGTGTGCAGCAGCGAGGCTCGTTTCCTGGGGCCGATAGCCATGTAGCTCGATCTCCGGTAAAGGTCTATGCAGTACAAAATTGGCTAGGGATAGTTTGGTAGTCTGTAGTAATAAACAATTGTGTTTGGTTGGGTATACGCAGTGGCACGTGCCTGGGGAAGCAACATCCGTTTGTTTGGGAAAAAAAGCTCTTCAACTTTGGGACAGGGGTGACATTGGGTACGCAAAATCGAAGGGAGCCTCGTGCCAAAAAAGGTTGAAAAGCTCTGCTTTAGAATACACTCCATGCTCGGACTCATGATGATGTAACCAAACATTTTGTACCATATTCCACAGGGTAAACTGGAGATTTGGGTGGATATGTTCCCTATGGACATGCCTCTGCCAGATCCGCCTTTGGATATTTCGCCGCGAAAACCAACCAGGTATGCAGATCTTGTTGAAGATTTGTCTTGTGCAGTTGACTCTTTCATTTGAACCTCTTGTGCTGTATTTGTAAGCTTAAAACAGAAAACAATTAAAATTGAATTAAAAAGGAAACTGGGCCTGTTTAATGACTTGTAGAGTTTGTGCTTTAGGTTGATCAAAGGTAGCAATGATTTTTAAGCACCAGATTTAATATTCGATATTGATCAGTTTGTTGGCATAGGTTGGATTCTGTAGTGAATGATGTGATGCTATCCACACTCCAATGATTGATGTCCTGATTGACGTATCAATTATATGCCCAAAGAGGTCTGGTTGTTGGAATTCAAAATAATGATCGAATATATTTTGCATTATAGTGTCCGCGCCCTGTCTTGAGTCTTGCAGGTATTTATGAGCGGCTACGTCTTCTTGGAAGGGGAGGCTTTAGTCGACGGCCGCCATTGTTTTTGTTACCATCTTGGATATCAACAAGGCACTCTGCTACCAAAAACATACAATTGATTGCCTGTGTCGTTCTGGGGCGAACTCAAGATCGCGGACACTTTAGCCAAAAATCGAATACTGTCTCACAACATTCTAAGCTTTAGCATACCAGTGGTGCAGGCAATGCTAGTTGAAAAAACCCTGACATCATAGGTGGCAGGGGAGACTGAGGTCATTAACCTGGATGTCACGCAAAATGTGAAATTATGCTTGTCAAAAGCACACGTGGGGCAGGTCGCTGATGGTCACGCGATAGGGGTCAAGGGTTCAAGCCTGACCTGAGTCACAACTGTCATTTTTGGGAAGGGCCCTGTGGTGCCTACCCTGCTCATTCCAATTGTGGCATGTAGCAGTTTCTAGGAAATTCTGATTTGAATTACCTAGCCAATTGTGGCATGCAGCAGTTTCTAGGAAATTCTGATTGGAATTACCTAGCCAATTTTGGCATGTAGCAGTTTCTAGGAAATTCTTATTGGAATTACCTAGCCAATTGTGGCATGTAGCAGTTTCTAGGAAATTCTGATTGGAATTACCTAGCCAATTGTGACATGTAGCAGTTTCTAGGAAATTCTGATTGGAATAACCTAGCCAATTGTGGCATGTAGCAGTTTCTAGGAAATTCTGATTGGAATTACCTAGCCAATTTTGGCATGTAGCAGTTTCTAGGAAATTCTTATTGGAATTACCTAGCCAATTGTGGCATGTAGCAGTTTCTGGTACATTTTCTGCAATGTATTTGCTTGTCAATTAGTCACTATTTATGGCACAGAATTAGTTCCGGTTAAGTTTAGAGTTGTTGTGATATTTACAATTATTACCTTTTCTTGTAGCTACGAACTACGGGTAATAATTTGGAACACAGACGACGTAGTACTGGAAGATGATGCATTTTTCACGGGCGAGAAAATGAGTGACATTTACGTTAAAGGGTAAGTCAGTCACTTGTAAAAAATGTCTCTCTCTCTCTCTTGCAATACAGCACAAAAACACGAAATTTCAAAATGTATAGAACGTTCTCCTTCAACACCTTGTTGGCTACTTTTGTACATTATCTTTCTTGCACAAATGTTATTTCAGTAAAACTGTCTTCGGTTTTGTAGTTTAGGTAAAGCAGCCATTAAATGTAGGCCGGTGAAAAAGTGCAGACGATTATTTCTCATGAAACTTTGAATGTTGCGTAATGTGTATTGGTTTTATTTCAAATATAACACTGTTCAAAACTCATTTTCGCACACTTTCAAAATGAAGATATCACTAATACCTTGCAAATTTTCAACAGAATGCTTCTGTCTTCTTCAGGTACATTACTAGTTACTGGAATTTGGCAAACACTGTGGCCTCCGGTATTTTCATTGCTTCGTTTCAATGCTTCGTTTCAAGCCCACAGTGTTTGCCAAATTCCAATAACCAGTAATGTCGTAGGAAAAAAAGCCAACATCGCAGGTGTGCCTGAAGAAGCCACAAGTATTTCCGTCGAAAATTTGCAAGGTATCAGTGATATCTTCGTTTTGAAAGTGTGCGAAAATGAGTTTTGAACAGTGTACAAGCATTAATGAAGAGTTTCACAGTAGTTCGAATAACGGTTTTTTCAATCTAAATATTATACTAATTTGAAATGAATTCTAAGAAAAACATCAATGCATGGAAATTCCGATGAGGTGTAACAAGAAATATTTCACTTCTGACGGCGAAGATATACCACAAGTCCATCATAAAAAGAAAAGGAATGTAATTTTCAACGAAAATATTCTCGTATTGGCCACCATAAACATTAAAAACATTAAAAAACCCATGATATGCGTGATTCTCACATGCTATCCACCATCTTGGTACAGTGGACAGGCTGACCACTGATGGAGATTGTGGGTATAGAAATCAACTTTCCACTCTTCCGATGTTCCAGGATGTCGGATAGTAGTATGTGACAGTCACTCAGATTAGGGGCTTTTAAATGTTTTAAAGTTTATTGTGCCCAAGACGAGAATATTTCCATTGAAGACTAAAGTGTTCTTTTTTATGATGCACTTGCAGTGTATGCTCGCTGGCAGGGGAGGGGACAATTTCTTGTAACATGGAAACATTCTTAACTTCATCCTCAACATCTGTTTCATTACACAGAAAGAACACAACAGGGTGATCAACAAACATGTAGATGATAAAGAAAAATAATAAATATTTTTATTAATTGGCATTTACACGTTCTAATAAATCTAATCTGCAACGAAGGTACAGCATCAATTTCACAGACAATTCCTACATATCGTTAATTAACTTTTATCATGTGTAACCTTAGGCGTCAAAGGGATCGTCAAATAGTTGTATTCCAGCAAGATGGAGCAACTCCACTGTCTGCATCGATTGTTAAAGCAGATTCACCCAGTGAATGTTTTCACACAAAGGTTATCTTCCGTGCCAGCCACTTTCATCAGATCTTTCATTGTAGTTTTTTTTGCTGGCTCACCTGAAGGAAAAGGCAGTCCAACTTCCTGATAGGAACATGCGAGTATGGAGATCTGCGCGTGGCTGTTATAAGGCAGGCTGGATGTGCCTTAAAATTATCCGCACGAGTAAATATTCATAAATATTTAGGATTTTTTACGTATGCATTTTTATTGACCACCCTGTACGTAGGCACAAGGAGAGTAGTGAGTTCGTAAATTACAGAAAATGCATTACGATTCTACTCGCACACTTTCTTATAGATATTCATTGGGTTTTTTCCCCCTAAGGTTCTCTTACTGTAGAGCAGTTCGTTATCTAGAAACAATGCTCTACAGTAAGTGTACCTAAGAACACGAAAACCGTGCAGCTGGAAAATTAATGATGTTAGAGTGTGATTAGTGGATGTGTGTATGGCAATATAACATTTTCTATCGTCTGAGCGGTGTATCTTGAGTCCTGCAAGTATTTTGTGAGCGGCTACGTCTTCTTGGAAGGGGTGGCTTTAATCGATGGCCGCCATTGTTTTTGTAACCATCTTGGATATCAACAAGGCACTCTGCTACTGAAAACGTACAATCGATTATCTGTGTTCGTTCTGCGGAGAACTCAAGATAGGCCGCAGACACTATAACTACGTATGTTTTACACAACTGTCTGTAATCTTTGGTCAGTTAAAGGAAAACTAAACCATTCCATCTTAAATTTCACTATCGTTAGTTAAGTACGAAAAAAACAAGATGCAAATTGCGCGAAGTTTCCAAAAATTCGTATTAATTATGCAACAGTTAATTTAAAATCTAAGTTTAATGTTTCCACCGGGCGAGACAGCAAACGCAATTTTCTCGCGTGGTACTGACGTCACACTTCATCACCTTGGACCTTGGAGGAATGACGTCATTGTATCAAACTAGCGAGTGCGCGCTGGGTTGTGCTTCTAACATGGCGGCTGTGAGACCGGACCGCTCTGACCATACTAGCGCGAACCAAAATTCAATCTCTGCGTGATTTATTAAATTAAAGTATTCAAGAACGTACCCTACCCTGACTCGGTACCCTACAAAGACCCGTGAAAATTCGTTCAGCTAGGCGGCAATCCATTCTAAGCGAAATACTGGGTAGATAAGCGATTATACCGTGTCCACTTGTTGCATGTGGGGAGGGGGAGGCAGACTAGAGGGCACGCGCTTCATTTGAAAAGAATCTGTGATGCTGTTCTTTGCTAGTGGTGAGGAATGGAATGAGAGCCGAGCGCTCTCTTGCCTGGGCGCATGCGCCAACAGGTGATGAAGTGTGACGTCACACGAGACTTGGATGTGTTGACCGCACGAACGAAGAATTCGTCTGTTAGAATGAAGATTTAGATACATTACTACGTAATATACCTATAAAGCCTGAGTGGTTTTCGTACCTCTGACGTGTTTTTTAAGTGTCTTAATTAACGATACTGAAATTCAAGATGGAATGCAAAAAAAAAATGAACCTTTGCAATACTGTTTGATACGTGATAAATACTGCGCTTTGGTTTTAAACATTGCACTAAGGCTTGTCTTCATTTACATTTTCCAGGTGGCTGACAGGTCCCGATGATGTCCAAGCCACAGACATCCACTACCGTTCACTAACGGGCGAAGGCAACTTCAACTGGAGGTTTATTTATCCCTTCGATTACCTTATGGCAGAAGAGAAAATTGTGATATCCAGGAAGGAGTCCCTCTTTTCATGGGACGAAACAGAGTCGAAAATTCCTGCTCGACTTGAACTTCAAGTTTGGGATGCCGACCACTTCTCAGCTGATGATTTTCTGGGTAATACCTCAAAATATTTTCCTGGCTATAAATTTGTTGTCTTGATCGTGTACTCAATTTGTCCATTCACAACCGACTTACGGTGATAGCATTTCAGTAGCTTTCGAAAGCTTCTGTATAGTGTTACCACTCGACGTTTATTGGCTAAATTTAAAACTAAATTAGTAAGGGATATCCTATAGCTTTCGTGTAATGCAACACATGGCCATTGTTATTTGATACCTCTTCCGAGTGTCACTCACTTCAAACATTACAATGTCGACACGTTCCGTTCCGTTTGTTCAATTAATTTCAAAGAAAAGTATGTTATTTCCTACCTTACACAATTATTTATTTTGAAATACACTCTGTGTCGCTCATTTTCATAACCTAGTAATACCTATAGTTATATGAAGCCACACATACTGCTTGCGAAGCTCGGCTGCTTTGTTAGGTCTAATCACATAACCTAGCAACAAATTCAGAGCGCCGTTGTGTAATTTACTACTTCACTGTAGTACTGTTTGATTCTTACACACTCTTGCAGTTTTATAAAAAGTCAAATTATGTAGTAGGTTATATTACTAATTTATTTTTATGGAATACTAGAATATTGTGGAAGGTTGGTTTCCACTATGGTTACAATAAAATTTATGGCTACGGTCCTGCCTGATCAATGAAAACCAAAGCAAGGTAGCTGTGGAGACTTGATGATAAATGATTATGGGAAATACAGGGAGGGGAACTGATTATAATGTAGTGTAATACCTAACATTTGGAGTAATATTATCTTGTTTCCTGAAAGGTAATGGTGTGTTCACAATACTGTTCTCAAGCTCTGCCTTAAAATTATCAATGTTACACTATTTCATACTTTAATTATGACTGGTAAACTTAAAGACTTCGATATTTTTTCTTTTATCTGGTAGTTAACATAATATAGATGTGTTATTTTATTATTTCAGGAGCAATCACGTTAGATCTGAATCGCTTTCCTCGAGGCGCCAAGTCATCCAAGTTATGCACTTTGCGCATGCTTGACCCTGAAAGTAGCAATCCAATGATGTCCATATTCAAGCAACGCCGAGTCAAGGGATGGTGGCCATTTTACATTAAGAATGACAATGACGAATTGGAACTGACGGTAACGGAATTTGCCATATCTTATCAGATTTCTAATGAAATTGTTCTCCACCCATTATTCGTGATTTCTGATGCGCACAGATATGTACATCATTGATTGCATCATTATCATGTAAGCAGTGATGTAAGTCTTTCTCCAAATCCATAACTATGCTTTCGAATCAGGAGAAAGAACTACATGAATGCTTACGTTGTAAAGATATGTTCAAAATTCAATGTCCGATACTGGGCAAAAAAACAACACACATCTTATGGCAAGAAAAATAGCAGTTGCAACAATCAGCTTTTCACCACGATTGTTCATTGTTGGGGCTTGGCCTAGGCGTTGTTACAATAGGAGGATAGAATAGGATCTTACCCGTTTCCCGAGTGCTGAGCTCTAACAATAACGAGCACCCGAGGTATTGTTGGGCTCAGCATGAGGGAACGGACAAGATCCTTCAACCGCTTTCGCCTTCTCCGCACGACCCGTCATTGTTACCACGCGTTGTCTTATTGTTGCATTTGGACTAGTGCTAACGATAGTTAAGCGGCGTACAAACGTTCTAGTGAAGATATGATGGTGGCAGCATCTGATGTTTTGCACGGTAACCACTGACAAAACAAGATAAATGCAGCGAATTTGACGATGAACGATCAAAGCAAACGTTCATGGTGCCACATTGCATTTCCTACAACTGTGTTATGTTGTGATGAATTTTAATTCTTGCATTACGAAAGTTTCGTAGTCTTTTTTTTTTTAGGTTGCAGCGCATTTCTGAATTTTGATAATTCTTGAATACGAAAGCTTCGTACTCTGCTTTTTATTTTGGTAGTTGGATGTATTTGATCTGCGTTTAATCATCATTGATAAAATTACGAAAGGAGATTCGTGTTGTTGGCGTTTATGCCGTATTTGTGACAGATGTAAAACAAAAAAGGAAAGCAGTGCTGAGATATCCCAGCACCCAAACCGAAAACCATTGTTGCGATCCTACACTGTTCCATTGTGACAAGAGTGCGGAGAAGAAGAAAGCGGTTGAGAAATTTCAATAATAGTGCCTTCAGGAAAGACTAACAATGTGATATCGCTTGTGCTGAATAGGTAAACAATGGCCGTTCATGAGAGTTGAAATAAGCCTTTTTCGTCAGATCATAGAACGTTACGCAGCATTGGGCCCGATGGATACTTGGGTGGGTGCTGCAGACATAGGGCCTTAGGGCTTCGTCGGGCAAAAGACCGGAAGTGGTTAATGCTTGCTAGGAAACCCTTTGAACCCCTTTCTTTCCACAACTGACATTTTCCACCCCTTAAATGTAGACGTAAATATTCATTCATTGATGTATTACAATAAAACATTTCTTTCAGTTTAGTAGGAAGTAGGTTACGTAGTCGAACTGGATTTATGGTTCCTTATTTAAATCTTGCTAAAGCAAAAATATCTAGGGGACACCACCTACCACTGCATACAGTATCTTACAAAATTATAAATAGAAATCGAAATATTTAACTATTTCTTATCCCTTACTGGTGGTATCGAGTAAAATTTGCAACCTAGTTAACTTGTAGGCATATGTTTTTAATTAATTCCTCTAGAGAACGATCTATCATATTCTTGTAATGTTCTGTACCTAAGACACAAACAAAAGTTGGATTATGATAACCCAACCAGTCTCTAACCAATGACTTCTTTCTTTTAGGGAAAAGTGGAAGCTGAACTCCACCTTGTGGCCAAAGAAGAAGCTGAAAAGAGTCCTGCAGGCTTAGGACGAAATGAACCAGAACCACTGGAAAAACCAAAGTAAGCCACCATTATACAGGGTGATTCATAAAGTCCTGAAAAATAGGCCTATGAATGTAGGCCTATAAAATGTAGGCATATACTATAGGGATGCCTAATTTTAATAGCACATGATACAAAAACCTTTGTTCAATCTAATAAAGAAGGTTTTTGTTTCATTTGCTATTAAAATTAGGCACCCCTATAGTATATGCCTACATTTTATAGGCTTACATTCAAAGGACTATTTTTCAGGACTTTATGAATCATGCAGTATATTACTGTATATAACCATACTGCTTTTAACTATGGATGTTGTACGCTGTCGGGATTGTAAGGGATTGTCGAAGAGTGGCCATACAATCGTTTACTGGTTAACAGCTATCAATAAAAGTTTTTCAAAAATCGTTACGTTTAGAAAATAGGAAGAGTGGGGGGGGGGGGTAGCTCTCGTAGCGAGCCCCGGATAGCGTGATTCCGTTGAATTAGAGATTTCCAATTGGTACAAAATTAATCAAAGGACAAAATTATGACTTCCAGACTTTGAATTTCAAAATTATAACTAACTTAACACGCTTCATTATTATGTGAAGGCAAACCAAGCAGTGCTACATAAAAATACAAACAACGTTACGGAAATTTTCAATTTTCGTCATCAGGTTAGGAATAAAATTTAAGCATGGCAAAAGCCACTAAGTCATCCTACATTAAAGGCATAAAACAGTAATTTAAAACGGATAAAAACCACCAATTTCTCCCCTCAAAAGAGGCAGAAATGGCAGCTGAAAAGCAACGACCCACCTGCTCCGTTGGGAAACCAAGTCGCAAGGCAAGGTGTATGCAAATCAGGGTCACGTGTTTCAAAGATGCGATGCATTCGTTCTGGAGGTTTCACAATATGCCTGGAAAAAGAGTCGAGTTTAAGTGTTTTAATTACTGGAAAATATTCTTTTAGAAATTTATTATCTGGCACTAAGTGGTTATGTACAGGTGGTGTATGTGTATGGATGACAAGCGTTTCAAAATTAATTCGTGCTCTAGTGTATTTTTCTCGAAACAAGATTTGGATCTTGTCCAAGTCGGGGGTGTGACCTGTTGCATATTTATCAGGTGACTTGCCTGTTGAAAGGCAGTGTTGCACTAAAGAATTGGATTCGACTTTTAATTTGAAGTTTGATTTATGGGATGCCATACGTTCCTTAAGTTTTTGAAGGGATTGTCCTACATATGTATCAGTACAGGTTGGCTCTGTACAGGGAATTCGATATACAGTATTGCTATGCTTTAATTTTATTGCTAACCTGATGACGAAACGTTGTTTGTACTTTTATGTAGCACTGATTGGTTTGTCTTCACATAATCTGTTACCGTGCTTTTTTACTCCATATTAACAGACTTCGACGGGATTATAAAGCATTTAAAAAATGTAAAACTTATACCCTTGAGCTTAAGTCAATGTTACATGTGTTTCTTTTCGTGAACGTGCTCTAGAAAAACAAACAGCATGGTGAGCAAATAAATATACACAAATCGCTATAAATTATATAAAGGAAAGAAGAAAATAAACCAAACAGAGAAAATCATGCACTAGAAATAACGTAGTACAGTAAGCAACCTTTATGCACTTATGTTTCGTCGGAGTGGCATGACCAGGGTTCAGACTGGTACTGAGTTCGAATCCGGGTCATGCCACTCCGATGAAACGTAAGTGCATCAAGGTGGCTTACTGTACTACGTTATTTCTAGTGTATCATTTGCACTGTTTGCCTTGTTTTTCTCTTTCCTTTACAGCACGGTGAGCAATTACACCTACACAAACAGTACTGGCGTAATGTGTAATATGCCGTTCTGATATTTACTTTAGAACACACCCGCGAAACATACAGTTTATGAACTGTTATGATTGCCAGGAACTTAAAATTCGTCCATATCTGTAGGACGTGGGAGCGTCAGTGTTGTAACTCATACCTTGTACTCCAAGCCTTGTCGCAAGACCAACTGGGAAAGAAGCTGCTGCCTTGGTTCCCAGTTCCAGGCCAACTGATTGATCCTTGCCAGAATCATATTTTGCCAAAGCAACGTTAAGACGCGTTAATTTTCCAGCCCGAGCAGAAACTGGTTTGGAGCCAAGCGGCCAAAAAACGAATTTCAAACCGAGTCGATCTTGGCTTGAAGTAATAAAAATTCCTTTTTGTTTTGTTTCAAAGATCGTTTCAATGCTGCCGCTTGTGATTCCTGAACGATTACGGTGTCATTTGGAGTGATGGTTTTAATACGTATTTGTTAGGCAAAATCCTGTACACCATAAATGTTAACGTAGCTTCTTTGTGAGACTGATAATGACCACTCCATCAACAACTGGCTGGGATCTTGAATGAGATACGGAACACGGGTACCACTATCATTGAGACTCCAGGGTCAGCTCGAATGAGCCTGCCTTCATGATCCTAATATTGTAATAAAACACTCTTTCCCACAACGTCAGGTCAAAACAATAGGCTTCTTGCTCGGCCAGAACAGTTTATTGCCGATATTATACAATTTTATAATACATTGAATGAGTCGTTATCACGCTTAATAAGGGTTGATTGATTCCTGTGTTTTAGCAACTGGAAGCATCTTGTCTTGATAAGTTTATAAACATTGGGACTGAAAGTTTAAGTACCGTTAACTGACACCGAGTTCCCACCAACCTGGAGAACTGGAAACCTGGAAAACTCTGGGAATTTAAACTACATTTGAAACTCAGTTAAAACTCGGAGAATTCTCAAGATTTTTCCCAAAATTCCGTAAAACTCAGGGTAAAAACAAAGCCACACTTTTAGGCCTACAGTCCTGAGTACATGAAGCACATTTTGTTAAGACATTGTACTATCCGTATACTTTTGTGTTGACACCTGTAAGTTGATTAAATCAGACTAATACATTTATACAGACTAAGACACTCAGATCAGACTAAGACACTCAAATCAAACTAATACACTCAGATCAGACTAACACACTTACACAGACTAATACACTCAGATCAGACTAATATACTTACACAGACTAATACACTCAGATCAGACTAACACACTCAGATCAGACTAATACACTTCTACAGACTAATACACTCAGTGCAAAACACGTAAAACTGGCAAAATGTGCGGACAAATTTCCTTTCTAAAATTACAGTCAGAAACCTATAAATTTACCTCAACTACTCTGGAAAACCTAGACAACTCAGGGAAATTATGTCGGTGTTCTGGTGGGAACCGTGTGACAAGCAAGAGTTTGACATGTCTGTATCCATTGAAAATTACTTAACAGCCTTCATTGGTCCACTCAAAGAATGAATTACTTATACTACAATCTTGTATCTCCATTTCAGTCGTCCTGATGGATCGTTCATGTGGTTCCTGAACCCGATCAAATCTATTCGCTACATCATCTGGCACAATTACAAGTGGGCCATACTGAAGATTCTACTGACAATGATGCTCATATTAATACTTGGCTTGTTCATCTACTCAGTACCAGGATACGCTGTGAAAAAAATGATGGGCGCATAAGTCTAAGT
The DNA here is from genome assembly GCA_023313725.1 of Lithobius niger. Lineage (NCBI taxonomy): Eukaryota > Metazoa > Arthropoda > Chilopoda > Lithobiomorpha > Lithobiidae > Lithobius > Lithobius niger. The sequence continues at coordinate 34,229 of JAHWFP010195340.1, read as the reverse complement.
ATAATATGTGTTGTAAAAATGAGAATGGGAGAATCTGTAAATAGTAAATAATATTTTGAAATAATAGTTTTAACACTATTAGTCTGAAAATCTGACCTGACTAAAAAACAAATTCACATCTTTTTACAGTTACATCAGTGAAAGGAAAAATATTATGGAATCACGCAAAAAAATGCACTTGCACACTTTGCTTAACAGCTAAATTGTCAACAGAACGAAACCAAAGACATATCGGTAGAAATCCGGCTGGTCCGGAATTAGTATAATTTCTGTTAAGGTGAGCTTTCAACATTAATATTTTGGAATAATTGTATAGTTAATTCTGCCAACAGTAACACACAATTAAATGGAGGTTTTCATATTATGTTTTAAGGCGTTAGATTAAACATTGCTGGAGTTATGGAATTGAGAAATTATATTGAGCAGTGAAAGGTTACCAGTTCCAAATTGTAGTGTGTAAATATTAATGAAAATTTCATTAATATTTCATTTTGTTGAAATATCATTTTGTTGTTTCATTTTGTTGTATGAAAAATCTGTTTGGATTCAAAAACCATACCAATTATTATTGAAAAAACTTTAAATTCCAGGTAAGGTTATATCGAAATTACACTTTGTATTCTTTGTGCCAACTATATTAAACCTCGTTCGATAAATAGGATTTCATTAAGATAAATTATATAAATTTTCTATGGAGCAACATGCAAAGCCCTCCCATTCCATTTTTATTTTGTTAAAATATAAATTAATAAACTGTAAATTAAACAAATTAAATTTTTAGAATAAACCCAATTTGTATTAGTATAAAAATAACTGATAAATGTTGATACCTGAAATTTTAAATCTAGTTTCCTTTGTCGTGCCTGTAATAGAAAATTCGAAAATAACCTACCTACGAAACTAACATTAAAAAAAAATAGATACGTTGAACTATAAAGCAGTACAATGTTGCACTGAAAACTTTAAAAATACTGGTTATACGGGTTTAAATACAAAGAAGCAATAAAAATAAAGCAAAATTTATCTAAAAATTTAACAAAACCAAGTGTTGGTTCAGTCCTCATTATTAACAATATTCCAAATTTGTGAATTTTATGCAATTTTAATCATGACAAGTGCTAGCATAGTAAATCACTTGTGGGGAAGTCTGAGACAACACTATGCTATTGTTCCGTTAAATAATGGCAGCAGTTTGTACTGCTACACTTTACTGATACGTATAAATGCTAAAATTAGTAAAATTTAACCAATGAATCAGAAGAGTTTAGGAAGCATTTTCTGAATATGTATACCATACATTTCTATACAAAAAAAAATTCAAATATACAATATGCAAGTGGTGGTATTTGGATCGCCACCCTTTTTGCATAACAGCATTGTACAATTTTTATTCCTTTAGGAAGCTTGGCATAATTATGTAATTAAAATATATAAATGTGTTGTATTATTGCCAGATGTTATTGTAAAAAAACGCTCAAAGTTGTAAATATGTCACTCAAGAGTATTTATTATAGTTAAAAGTACTGATTTGAAAAGAAAAAACTGTAAATAAAATATGCGCACAAATTCAAATTATAATCACTTTTTTTGCATATCTGTGAGAGTGTTGAATTTGTTGATAAATGTTTCCAATTCAATTCTTCTTAAGTGTGAGCGTGCGTGCAACGTTTTATGGTTAAACGCTTTGCTGTGTGTGTGAATGCAATTTGTTGTTATTGCTACATTATATTTTTAAACAAAATATGCAGAACTTATTGTGAATATTTAAATATTTAACACCCGTTGATCTTGTATTATACTGCACGCTACAGTTTGTATTATAGAATTGTGTATTTACTGGTATATTCCATTTACAGATTCCAATGTTTTACTGTATTCTGTGAGTTGCAGTAGAATATTATTGGTGGCATATTATCTAACTAAACGTATTGGAGCTTACGCATTAAGCACTCTCTGACGAGCTTACTTTTTTTTTAATGTAAACATACGTACCATTTTTACGTCATATTTTCGTATTCCTGTTCTGACTATCTGCAGTCTGTTTATTTGATGTTTTGTTAAATATTGACTCTTTTTGTATAATGATTGAAACCTACGCAAAAAGCATAAGGCTAAATCCTCAACGAATTGCATGATGAAGTACCTTCCTAAACCACCAAACAGAGCAAAAAGAACGCACCATTGTTAGAGACAGTTTGGCTCCAAACGTGATGTCGCGCGTGCGCAGTAACGTTTCGTCAACCGTTTAGTACCTTCCGAAACTCCAATCACAGCTCAGAAAAATCAACAAGCCCAAACAGAGCACTCGTTACGTCAAACCTTTAACGTGACCAGACGTGGCTAACTGATTGGACCAGGCTGGCCTAATGGATGTAACCAGGCACGAGCAATGCCAAATTGCAAACCAACTCGGGGAGGTGGTTGCGGGTGGTGGAGCTTTTGAGCATGCGCAAGGTACAGGAGACGGATTCATCACCGAAGATGGTTGACGTAAGCTGGCAACCTCAACATGGCTATAGTAGGGAATGAGCTGAACTGCCACCAACAGTGGTGCGTTTGGTTCGTTCTGTTCGGTAATTTAGGAAGGTACTGTTTGTTAGGGGTTTCTGGGAACCTGAGAATAGTAAGAGAAGCAGCCGAATATCTGAGGGCTTGGCTACCCAGCCTATAGTTTGTTCCACACTATGTTTGTAGGAAACAGACGGCATGACG
>JAHWFP010195340.1:0-31507 GCA_023313725.1 Lithobius niger | reverse complement strand
TGTGGAACAAACTATAGAGCAGTGACACGACGTAGTATTATTGTATATAACTCTATGCTGGAGCCTTAATGGGTTATCTGCAAGGGGCACTGCAGAGAGAAACAGAAGGGCGACATACTTAAGACGATGCTGTGAAGAGTGATTTCTTAGACCTAAAACGCGCGATTTTTGTTGTAGGAGAAAACAACGTTATTTTAAGCCTAGGAAATTCGCTCTTCCATTGTTTTTCCCTCCATTTTCGGGTTTTTGGGTTTTGGAGGGATAACTACAAGGTGCACTACATAAAAATGGCGGGAAAAACAACGGAAGAGCCGATTTCTTAGGCTTAAAATAACGTTGTTTTCTCCAACAACAAAAATCGCGCATTTTAGGTCTAGGAAATCACTCTTCACAGCATCGGCTTCAGTATGTCGCCCTTCTGTTTCTCTCTGCAGTGTCCCTTGCAGCTAACCCATTAAGGCTCCAGCATAGAGTTATATACAATAATACTACGTCGTGTCACTGCTCTATAGACGAAGGTGGTGTCGAAATGCATTTCCGATCCATACTGACATAGGACTTTCAAAAATGCTCTGTCTAGAATTGGTCATAGACAACAAGGGTTAATATTCATGTTTTTTTTTATATTATGAGTGAATTCTTAAAGTTCTATTGATGGGGATGTGAAATGTTTCCTAGATAATGTTCACACATCATGTCAATGACTTGAAAAAATGTGAAGTTCCAATTCCGAGTTGAAGAAAAGGTTTCTAACAATAACCATGCTGGTAATTATCATTCCCATCTAAAAAAAAAAAGGGTTCAAATGGTTTTAACGAGGATTAACCACTTCCGGTCAATTGCCTAACGAATTCCTAAGGCAATCAGTGTGAAAGTACACCAATGATTGTCACCAGAATGACTATCAATCAACATATGATTCAGTGACACTTTAGGAACAATTGGTGCTCGAAAACTACAATTGCAAATCAACAATGCTCGTCAGAATGGGTTATATTTGAGGAAATGCTTTAATCAAAACAAAAGCTTCGATTGTACACCACCGATATTTGCCAGAATGAGTATCAATTTAGATAAGCACTCAATAATACATTGGTGACAATGAACATAACAAAAGCTTTGATTGTACACAAACAATATTTGCCAGAATGAGTATCATCTAAGATAAGGATTCAATGATACGCAGGGAACAATCAGTCTAAAAAAGTTTGGTTGTACACCAACGATTTGCCAGTATCATTACCATTGTGGATCATCGGACTTTTTTGTCGTACCTGGAGCGGGTAAGTACTAGAGTGGTCCAATTACGTCCTGTGACTTAATGAGAATCTATCTGCCTTGCAGCTAATGAATTATCATAACCCTGAAACAGTCTATAAAGCTTTGTTGTTATTAGCTTACAAGATGGCAGTGTTGCCGGCACAGTAGGCAAAGCTGTTTCACATCTCCAAACAATAGAAACATTGTTTTAGATTTTTTGTTTATCCTAAAACTATCAGAATTACATAACCGCTGGACAATGTGATGATTGGGGCGAAAGACAATGCAATTGCGAAGATTATAATAACTGCTATTTTTCTAACAATAAAATATTATTATAAGAACGTTATATTTTAACGGGGTTTTCAATTTAAAATCCATAAGTATTATGAAGGTGGTGGAAATTTATTTTCAAACGAGGTAGGTTTCATCAAACTAGGTACCGTTCGTAATTTCGGGCAAGTAGACTTAAACATTTTTGTGTATTTGTTTTTTTTTTTTTTTATAAATTATTATTAAAATAATCGCTGTAACTGATAAGCAGTCAAGTTAAACAAATGGAAAAAAATAACAAAAATGAGACATCACATTACTGGCTTGCATGGAAACAGAACTAGACATAAAAATTCAGATGCCATTGCTCAAAATGTTTCTGGAACAAATTACATTTGGATGATAATTATATACAGGTAACAATTTAGTGCAAAACTACACAGCTGTCACTGTGAAATACAAGAAAGGTTTAATTAAGGTTGATGTAGAAGTTTGTATAACATGGTTTTTATTAAAGAGTAACACTGGCTGTTAAAAGTGGTTCAGTGAAATTATGAGTTAAAATTGCGAAAAATGTATACGTTCATGCAAATGTTGTATGGTTAAGTAACATAATGCTTTTTCTAGTGATACTGAAGTAAATTGCATGAATTAACTTTTTCTACTATCATTTTGAATTCTTACCATATTGCACATAGAAACATGTGCTTGGCCGTAAAATTGTTCTAACGTGACAGATTTAATAATCGCTTTTAAAATAAGGGACCTCATCAAAATATCATCAATATGTGCTTTGTACCCTCCATATCATTTTGAGTGCTAGGGTCTCACGGCCATAATTAGGGGAGGGGCAGTACAGTAGAGTCAACATATCGTTAAGGACTTATTAAAAAAACGAGAGAAGGATGACCATATAAAATAAAGGTGGGTAAATACCAAAAAAAAAGGATCCTCAATTTTTTGGGGAAAAGGGTCCTTGTTAATACGGTTGGCCCCAGACCCCAAGAAATTTATTTGTGGTCCTGTTGGGTCCTGTAGGGTTGTTCTGGTTTCGTTAAATCAGCTTTTTTTTTTTTTTCATGTTGAATTGACATGCATTGTCAAGCCAGTTTACTTTACAACCATTAATTTAACTTTAAACAAACAGTGTCGTTAACGGATGTAGGAACCACGTATGAAAATATAATTTTGTTACTTATTTCCTTGATGAATGTGGAGATATTCTGTCCACAAAATCTCAGCAAAATACTAACATCTTCTTCATATGTACATAGGTCTATTGTTGTGTTGTAAAATGCTTGCAATAATAGTTGTTTTAATTATCTTTAAATTTTCTTTTTATTTTCACGTATTATCTTTCTCTACAAAAGTATCTTCTATACCTACTGACTTTATTCTGTTAATTAATTAATTCTATAATTAATTGTTCACTATATTATATCTGTATCAGGCTGCTATGCAAAGTAGGCAACTTACATTAATAATTAACACGCAATTTATTCTGTACCATAGCATAACTTTATCTCTCACTAATGTTTACACTTATTTTTTTTTTCTGGTTCAGTGACTGCTGATTTTGTAATAAAAAATTGTGAACCCAAAGTTGAAACGTAAATGAGAAATTTTTACTATTACTACTGTCAAGAATTTGTAAGGTTGGGGAAGAGAATTTGTGACTGAGACCCGTTCTGAAACATCTTATTTTGTGCGCGGCGCATCTTGAGTCCTGCAAGCATTTTATGAGCGGCTACGTCCTCCTGGAGGGGGGCGGCGTTAATCGACGGCTGCCATTGTTTTTTTTAACCCTCTTGGATATCAACAAGGTACTCTGCTACCAAAAACGTACAATCGATAATATGTGTTCGTTCTGCAGCGAACTCAAGTTAGGCCGCGCACACTTTAGGTTAATCCCTATATTAGTTCCGTCTAAGTTTATAGAGGGCGCTTGAGTTTTACGTGGGAATTTCTACTCAGTTTTCACCCTAAAATTTAACTAAGCTAAACGAAACTAGCTTGTATATAATTAATATTTAGTTTAGCTATGTCATTTAGTTTTATAATAACAAGAATTCATCGGGTTGGGGAGGAGGAGAATTTGTGATGGAGACCCCTTCTGAAACGTCTTACATTCGTATTAGTTCAGTTTTAGTTTATAGAGGGCGCCATGTGTTTTATGCGGGAATTTCTACTCCGTTTTTAAGCCTAAATTAAACTAAACTAAACAAAACTAGCTTGTATTTAATTATTATTTAGCCTAGCTTAGTTGTAACGTAGTTTACTTTTGAGTTGGGCTGAAAAATGAGCAAAATTTACCAGATGGAACACGTGGCGCCCTCTGAAAACTCGGACTGAACTAATAGGGGCCAATCTAACGTCTTTGAATAGGGACTTTTTCGAGTTCCAAATTCTCCTCTCAAATCCTATAAATCCTTGATAATAATTATAATAATAATAAGAAGAAGAAGAATAAGAAAATGTTTTGGTGCAGTAGCACACTGGTCAGGAAAGGACCCCAGAGAATCACTGACATCTAGCCAATAAAGGACGGCAAAAGATGCGGGAAAAGAAAAGTACTTCTGGTTGCAAGAGATGCCCCAGAGAAGACCCTATCCAATTTAAACTGCCAGATTCCCCCATCGCCTGTCAACCAGCAATAAAAACAGTGTAAAATGAGAAACAAGAGGATAAAAACTGAAAATCAATAAAAGTAAAGTTATATACAACTAGAGGAAGCCCGTGCTTTGCACGGGGCCGGTCACATTTCCCGGGACACATTTCCCGGGACATCTTCCCGAAGACTTGTCAGGTTAATTGATCGACCACTCATGCCTGGCTCCTTTTTGGCTGTACGTAGAGTGGGAGAGTGCATTTTCAATGCGGGCGCTAGGAGGGGAGAAGTGGTTTTCCTTTAGGCTTTCCTTTTCCTTTTAGCCTGTCTCCGATATTATTATAAAGATAAAACGTATCCTTAGACAACCTCAGAAGTAAGAGCAACAAAGGAGCTTACTTTAGATTTGGGCTGAAAAATGAGCAAAAATTATTAGGTGGTACGCATGGCGCCCTCTGAAAACTCGGACGGTACTAATAGGAATGAATGTAACACGTTTCAATGGAGAATTTTTAGAGGTACAAATTCTCCTCCCCAACCCCATAAATTATTGCTACTGTACACAGCTGTAAGACAGTTTAACTTTTAAGTACGAAGTTAAGGGGGGGGGCCTACATCACACTCACACTTTTACTGGGAAATAGGAAGACAAATTGCAGAAACACAAATGTGGAAATCCAGACAGACAGTATTTTTTCACTGCATCCATTTTTTAAATAAAAAATATAAAAAAAATGTGTTACTTTTACACTTTTTTTTTTTTACAAAGAGGTTATAATAATAGCCGTAAAATAAATCAATAAATAAATGATTAAAAAATAGCAATCAAAAATATCTAATGACATGCTTTAATACGATAAATTGTCAGTAAACATGTCAGGAACGCAGTTGTGTTTTTTTACACGTCGTGCCAATCTCAAAAACATGGAATTAAACAATTTGCATTTAAGCTGATCTAATTCTGAACAAAACACCGATCGCAACACTCGTTCCAACACTGATCTCTTGCGAGATCGATTGGAAAATGACTAAAATCCAAGAACAACTCCATCTACTCAATTTAGTTTCAAAGAAACACACCCTACTCTTCAATACTGCCTGCAGTTTTTTTCAAGGAGTTAACACAATTTTCTTACATTATAAACCAAAGTCTCATAGCAGAAATGAAGCAACCGCAACGACGACTCCCGGAAGGGGAACAATGAAAACGTGCGAGTGTGTCAATTCTTTGGCTTGAAGTTGAAACTGGGACGTTGTTGCCCTGAAAAGAAGTTGAAATTGGCACATTGTTGCCTCGACTAACAATTTGCTCTAACAATTATCCTTCTAACCAAACACCGTCGCAATCTCAAGGGCAAGTATTACATGACGTCATGCACACTTCTTTTTCACACGCGACGCATCGCTTAAGCCACAGCGAAACACTGGGAGTGGGGGTTGGGGGGAAGTGAGCTGTTACCATTAAGCATACGATTACGCATTAACTCAACTTAAAAGAGAATTTCTGGGGGTGTTTTCTATTAATTCAAACAACCATCCACATTCAACTACGTATAGCAATCAGCAGGAAGGGAAGGAAACCAAGAGGAGAGGGAGAGGACGGGATAAAAGGAAGAAACAACCACGGGTCAAACAAATCCCCGGGCGAAGATTGGTACGATGCTAGTTAATTCATAACGACGAAATCTTGTTTCATGTTCAGGATAACTTTTCAGCAGATTTCATCCTAAGCAATGATTTTATGGATTTTAAGGAGAGGATCAAACCAAGATTTATGGTTTATCACCGTAACCAAGAAGGGTTTCCTCACCTGAGTCCCGATAATTTTTTTCCTCTCACATGAGTCATACGACTGACTAAACAGGCTATTTGGCTAATTGGTTTTCTTTGGGCCGTGAGTCAGCCAAAGCAGTTTAATGCTCGCGTGGCTGAAGCGGCTCAATTTTGAACATTACCAGATATTTTTTTTTTTGCAAAGGGATGAGCCAACCCGGGGATTTGAACCGGGAAACCTCCGATCATCGTAGGGGCGGAAAGATTGTCCAGAATTAGCCAGTATAGTTCCCATAACCACTGAAGGAGCATGGTAGCATATCACGCTGTCCTTTCCAGGGGTTCAACTAGATCCTCAACCAGATCTGCAACCAGGCTGAGCTCTCTCACCGTTCAGCCCCGATGAAGAATTGAAGAATCCAATGTGACGAATGGCTACAAACTCAGTGAAGGCCGTCCCTGACTTGGTCAACTATATGACGAATGAGTAGTTTGATGAATTAGAAGCACTGCTTAAGATGAGGAACTTTTCTCAGGGACGCCAGGCATAATTCTGTCCGTGAAAACAGCATTGGATTAATTTCCACATCTAGGCCTAAAGGCAGTAGAATGTACTCGTGCAGTATTGAGTAACGCAAAGAACTTAACTAGATGATCAACGAATTTGAAGCTTATGGAAGGATTGACGAAACTGTCAGAGAGGGATTGCCACTTTTCCTCGACTACAAGAAGAAGAGTTGGATGGAGTCCTGTGCCGTAGTATCGGTGTATAAATCCAGAAATTACGGCTGGCTCTTTTCAACTATCTAGAACGACTGACATTTTAAACTTCTTATAAGGAATGAAGTATATTTCAAAGCTTGATGTGGAAGAGGCTTCCACCAAATTCCACTTCATTCGGGTTCAAAGGAGTGCACACCTGACCATTAACATCGCTTTCAGCTGAAACAATGTTTTTTTTTGTTTTTTTGTAAATCTATTGTACCGTTTGTTGTTCTTGTTCTTATCACCTTGTTAAGCCCACTGATCCATTCTCTGTGCTCATACACAGACTTTATTTTGTTACAGTATCATATACTATTACCCAGGGAGCTTGGATTATATATGTATCTCTGATAGGGTGGACCCACTTACTATGACGTTTTCCCGCGAGAAACCGTGCGAGATTTTGGGAACTGCTTTACCATACCACAAACACGTCTGACGTCTCTGCTCCCATTTCGCGCCATTTTTCTGATTCCTGCATCTCATTGGCTTTTGATTTTGCTGATGAATCGACACAAAATTGGACTAACAAACAAACGAGTAGGCTATACTCATCATCAAACGTAAGCCGGACCGCTACAATTGTGTAAATTGTTTTAAAGTGCATTAACCTACCAGTACAATCGGCAATGCGACTGAAAATAGCAACGTTTGTTATCAGACGGAGTGCACCGCCACAAGCGATCATCGTAAAAAGCATGCCATTGTTTTGGTTTCGACGCAACGACGTCAGCTATACTCTCGTCTTGGGTAACCTGAAAAGAATTTGTCGTTTTGTTTTAATAATGTGTATTTTGACGTTCAGCAAAGATTGAACGGTCAGATATTTCATACGTATTCATTCATTTCGTTAAAAACTACTCGCTATAGTTCAAACAAACCTTTTTGTTGGTTTCGAAAAACCAAGCGTCGTCTGCTTCGAGGATAGGTTTGGGAGCAAAAACGTCATCAACTGAATCTCGCTCGTGTATACTTTACCACGGGAAATAGCTGCCCTCTAGCTCAGACGTGTTCAACTAGTGGGTCCACCGTATCAAAGCTGCGTATAATCCAAGTTCCCTGCTGACACCTTTCACCTTTAATCTCCATCATCATCATCATCTTAGCCATTAAAAACTTGCGGTCGGCTTATAAGTACCTCTTCTCCTCTGGAAGTAGGAGGCTGAAAATGTGAGAAGGGTGTCGAAAGATGGAAATTAATCCGTTCATAGCGTTGGGGTACTTTTAAGAAACGATGAGGGTCCTAAATGTCCCAAATTGACGAAAATCCAGCCTTCCCCCCCCCCTCGCAACAATACGTGACGTCATCGATTGTTGACAGATTTTTTCGTGAAAGCTTCGAACATTTCAAGAACGTGCGGCAACAAAGTATTGGGGGCAACGTCTGTTGTGATGGGAAGTATCTGGATAGCATTCATTCAAGAATGAGGAACGTGCAGTTCACGGGTGGAGAGACTGTTGGAGTTGTTCGATGGATATTTAAAATCCAATACCACAGAATACGATTTTTTGATTGATTTTATTTGCTAAATTTGCAAAAATTTTAAATGGTTAACTGTCCTAGAAGGTTTGCCCTGAACCTTCCACGTTAAAGTCGAACTTTTGACACTTAATATCTCCGTCGTATGTGAATATTTTTCGATTAAATTTGGTATGTAAGCGTTGTTGGATTTGGTCAACAAGCAGACAAAAATTAATTAATATCCACCGAAGCAAGTCGGAGGTCTGGACCTGAGCTGAAATCATGAAATTAGTTTTTGGCTTGTTGTTGTTGGCAGGACACGTTTTAACTACGCTCTATGCAGATCAAACTATTTGTCCTATGAAGTTGGTTTTTAGCTCATTTTACAAGTATTGCTCCGTAGGTATGCCCTTTCCATAAGGCCTTTTCTAATTGGTCAAGTGGTTCAGGGGTGAGGGAGCTCTAAACAAAAGATTGGTTGTTTTACATTGTTGTATACATTGTTATTAAGAAATAATGGCCAGTCAGCAAACGCCAGCTGCAGACGAAGACTCTATAACCACACGCCATGGGTGTTTGCTGTGACGTGCACATCACGTGACTGGGCTAGTCCAATCAGGCGGCCGAACAGTCGTTGTTCTCGTTCGTCATTGGCTAACTCATGGTGACGTCACAGCAAACAGCCGTTGCGCATGGTTTAGATTGAACGGTTTATTTTCGCATTGGTTTGTGGGTAGGCTGTGTGGTAGCTTAAAACAAGCTAATCTAAACTGCATGATAACGCCAAAGTAGCACGAATTAGAAAACAAAAACGAACTCGTTTGATGCTTAAGGTAAGGTTTAACTGATCCGAAGTCAAAACAGCAAAGGCACAGAAAAAACTTTCCTGTAAGATTTCAGATACTGCAGTGTTGCTGTACTGTTTAGTCCACGTGAAACCTTACGGCTGCATACAATTATAGCCAGAGCCCGAATTTCAAAATTTTACACGCCCAAGCAAAGGAAAAAATAGCGTAAGGCTACACACTCGACTATTTTCTTGGCTAAATTTGTCTCTGTTCTTCAGTCACGTCGTCTGCTTTCCGTTCATGAACCTACTGACGTTCATATCATTTTTCAAGATTTTCAAGTACTTTTCCAGGCATGGAGTTTCATTATTACTTTCTAAGACATTTCCAGGTTCAACGACTAGCACGAACCCCGAATTAACCTATATAAGAGCTGTGCTAAACACACTAAGATGATTAGTTTTTAAAAATTTTCCAGCGATGTCGTTTAGCCAAATAGAATCCTCCAATCATTGACTGATTTCTCGTGTGCAAAAGTAAAAATTGTAAAAAAAAAACATTTGACTATACAGCAGTAAGGTTTCACGTGAACTAAACAGTATAGCAACACTGCAGGACAGGTTTTTGTGTTCCGTTGCTGTTTTGACTTTGGAACAGTTAAACCTTACCTTAAGCATCAACGGAGTTCGTTTTTCTTTCTATTTTTAACGAGTTTATAGTGATGGACTGCATGACACAAAACCAGTTCATTGATAACTTCTTGTCATTCTTTTTCTGAATAAATCAAATAATAAATAAAAAACAAAACTCAGTATAGGCCCGTTTCAGACAGGCCAAATCCGAATCAAAGCATCTGTGGGTTTGCACTCATGACGAATCTCGAAAAATCGATCAACGGTATTTCTACCTACCCCTTGCGGCAGAAAATAGCACGAAGTACATACCGACCACACAAAAAACTTAATTAAGCTTAACCTGAACTGGCCAAAAGTAAGTGGAATCCTCAGGGAACCATTTCGCCCATCATCCTGTTGGTCACCCACAGTAGAAAAGTGCATCCTTGTTGACTTGGCCCCCGGATATTGAGTTCCGGAACGCAATTACTACAATCCTGATTGGTCGGATGCGTCATGTTCGCTAGACGTTGTTTGTGGGGGGGATGGTGCGGCCACCGGGCTTCGATGTCTGGTTGTCCACTGACTATTCGACTTTAAATTGAGAATATACCTTCATAATTTTATTACGACCGTTAGCCAACGGGAAGCCAATAAACGGTAGCCACCAGCCAATCCCCCCCTCCTTAAAGGCCGGGTTGCCACCAAATTAGCGTTGCAACGTCTAGGCCTATCGAGTTCTCTCTCGCAGGAAGCAAAGGAATGCACAAAGCAAAACTTTTGAATGCAACATACAGTGTTACCAGACGTTGCATAATTCTGCTACGGTAGTCTTTTTCAGCTGAGAAACTGAGGTGCAGCATAATTGGTAGCATTTCCAGTTGTGTAGCATTTTTGTGGCAGAGTTACCATTTGTAGCAAAATTAGTAGCACTTTTGGCCGCAAAGGACGTTCAGTGTTACTGAACCAAATATCGACACTGAACGACGAAGCGTACATTTCTGTGCGTATGTAGAGAACATCATACAGAACAATCCTACACTCAATACCGAACAGTTTTGGGAAGAAGTTGCTCTTCTTAATAACTCAACAACCAAAAAACCTCTATACCCATAATTAACCAAAGTTGTCTTGCAATTGCTGAGCATCCTAGCGTCAAACGCATACTGAAAGCGCAGTGTCGTAAGGGCACGTTTACGCAACCACTCGCGTTTGCATTCTCGCAGCTAGAAGCTAGACATCACCTCAAATTCCAACATGGCGGCGGTTTTATGTCTGCCGCCTCGTAACGAAAACGGCAAATAACGTGAGTTCAGAAGCGTTTGGGAAAATTGTTTCGCCTTGAGGAATTCTTTATATTATTGGCAAGGATTATAAGACTGCAAGCATTTACTCAAACGATGTCGGATTTAGCTAATCCATTTAGCGTTGTTACCATGGCAATGTCACCTTTGCCATCGCGATTGAGTTCTAGCTGCGAGAACGTAAAGGCGAGTCGCTTCGTAAACGAGCCCTAATACTTGAACGGCTCCCTACGAGTTTTGGTTTTGGGCGGATTTTGTTTTACACAGAGCGTGTGGACCTTCTGCCCCCCCCCCCTACCTCAATAACCTTTTGTCGAGTTGATGTTGGAAAAACACATTTTTGGAATCGCCTCTGACAAAAGGAACGCACCTGTTCATGGAATGTTTCATTTTTTGACTTCGTTTCCGGTTTCGGTTTCGGCACCGAAGGTAATAGGATCGACGAACCATGACCCTATTTTCTAGTTTACTTTTTGTAACATTAGTATTACCAGCTTGCAACTCGCTCCAGTTTTCACTTTCAATAGCGTCATTGACCTCTAGTAACGTGTTTTCATTTTTTATGACTAGGAGCTTTGTTGTCGTTTATACGTAGAAAATGATAATTATTTAAAAATTCAAAACAATAAAATTAATCTTAGATTTTTCGAACATCGTACGAAAAACAGACACAAAATCCGAATCGGTTTCGGTTTTCAGGAAAAAAACGAAAATTCGGTTCCGGTTTCGGTTTCGGTTACCGACCCATCCCTGTAAAATCCCGGGATCATTCTCATATACTGGCGGGCAAAAGCAAGACGAAAGGGCAGTAAAATAGCCAGGGCCGGATTAAGGGGGGATGGGAGGGTGCTTCGGGTGGTGGAGCACCGGGTCACAGGCCGTAAAGGGCCTCAAGGGTGCCTCACGGTCTAGGAAAAAATAAAATAAGGTACTATTTTAAATTTTTGAAATTCCACTTTTGCTGGTTTTGCAAAAAAGAATTATTGTTCGAAAAAAGAAAACTCCCTTTTTTTGCGAGACTGGAGGGGGGTGGAATAGGGCCACAATACATCTTAAAGTAAAGCTAAACCCTTCCAATCTTAAATTTCACTATTGTTAGTTAAGTACGAAACAACATTCTTATTAAGCATCAGGCCTCTACGAGGTTTAATCCGACCCTGGTAATAACCGTAATAATCAGGGCAATAAGGGCATAAACAATCAGTAGAAATAGAGCAGCGTCATGTGACGTCATATTGGCTACAAGAGAGGTAGCTGCAAGGGGCACTAGATTAAAATAGAGGGTTAAACAACGGCACTTCTAGTCAAGGCAGTGCTTTGAGAGCGGGTTTCATAATCTTAAAAAAACGTTGTTTTCTTCGATCTCTTATGCTGCTAGGTTGTAATTGGAAAATAAAGATTCCACTTGCTTTAAAATGTCAGCAACTGCCAACAAATCGACAAAAATCGCGCATTATACGCCTAAGAAATCCACTCTTAATAGCATTGTCTTCAGTAAGACGCCCTTCTTTTCTCCCTCCAGTGACCCTTGCAGCTACCCCGGTTATTGCCTCCAGCATAGAGTTATACACAGTAATAGAACGTTGTGACACTGTCCTATAGAGCAATGACACGACGTAGTATTATTGTGTATAACTCTATGCTGGAGCCTTAATGGGTTAGTTGCAAGGGGCACTGCAGAGAGAAACAGAAGGGCGTCATACTGAAGCCGATGCTGTGAAGAGTGATTTCTTTGACCTAAAACGCGCGATTTTTGTTGTTGGAGAAAACAACGTTATTTTAAGCCTAAGAAATCCGCTCTTCCGTTGTTTTTCCCTCCATTTTGATGTAGTGCACCTTGTAGTTATGAACTCCAAAACCCATACTGGTGCAATATGGCGGCAAATATCACTGGCCTAGTACACCTTTTGTCGATAATACGGCTAAGGTTTTCGCACGTATAGCCTGAACCTGCCTTAAACTAATGAATGCTAACTAATGAATGCTAATTATCCCGCGCGCGTAGCACAAACGAGGGAGTTTAAAATGAATTAGCATGAATTAGTTTTAATCCGGATACTGGCCCCAGTGTGAAAACTGTTTTAGCTGTATTATCTGAAAAAGAAGGCTGTTTTATTGGAGTACATCCCTATTCAAAATATAAGATAGCAAAAGGACTAAACGTTGTTTGCGTTTATTTATATTTATAACGTATTTCTATGTGTTTTTAGCAACGCCTTATCGTTCGTAAAATCATTTCTCTACAACGAGAAGTTATCTACAGCGGGGCTATATCGGCGGCTGCCTGTGATTCAGGCCATGCACCGTTGATGCTGACGCTGATAGTGGCTCTCCGCTGCAACATTGCCTAACTAGATTACATAAGGCCGTACCATGGTCAACATTGAACGTTGGCGACTAAAGCCGTCTCCGTATCACTGCCATCTACCGACGGAAAGCGGCAGCAGACGTGGCGGCACCTTACAGCCATAATCTCACTGACTGGCTACTGGTGATAAGATGAGAAACGAAGCGTTTTGAAGCGGTTTAAGACGAAGAGAAAACGAAAATTTAAACCGTGTCTTCGTAAGTTTGAGTTATGGTTGAAAGAACAAGGAATTATTTAAGTGAAATGCGTATTCATATTTAGAAAAGCAAAGAGGGAGCAGCCATAAATTACGTAATTCTAGCAGGTGAGGGGACGGTTGCAAGGGGGTGGGGATAAAACGCGAATTGCTATGTAACAAACTGCTAGGCCTAATAAACAATATTGTATTGGTTGTTTGTTTTTAGGGTTATAGTGTTTACGTCTATAAATTCCGTAATGCTGGGAGGGGTGGGGGAGTTTTGAGACGTTAAGAGCAAAATCTTTGAGCTTTGTGAAGCCTTGCAGCACTGGGAATGAAGCTTGCGGCAACATTTTTGTTGACCTGAGAACTTTTTTTTTTACTGTTACTGTCATAATCGTACCGATTCAACATAATAAAAACAAACTATCGCCGTAGATATGCCCTCCCCCCCCCCCCCCACCCCAAGAAAGACTGTGGAGGGCGTAAAAACCAAAGTTCAACTTTATTTAATAATTTGTTTTCCTTTTTTATTTGTCGTTTTAATTTAGGAGTTTGATTGGATCCTTTCGTTGTGGTGATGGTGGTTGGGGGGGGAGGGTGGGGGGGGGGCGTACAATTGCCAGTTTCCCCCTACCCCAGAAAAAATTCCAAGGCGCACGGCCCTGGAGCCATTGTGAAAGATATATGTGCGGCCGGCCACCTAGCCTAAATAAAAAAAAAATTCAGATACCGTTATGTGGCCGGAAATTGATCATGGGTATTTGAAAATATTTTTTTTTGTCTAGATGGTGGTACAATGGCATACTCTGCAGCTTCCTGCCACCATGATAGGAGTTTTTAATTTTTAATTTTGTTACTAGAACGTCATTTCTCTATAGAGGAGCGTCATGTGACGTCGTATTGGCTACAAGACAGACAGCTGCAAGGGCACTAGTTTAAAATGGAGGGTTAAACAACGGCACTTCTATGAGCGGATTTCATAGGCTTAAAAAACGTTGTTTTCTCTAATCCCTTATGCTGCTAGGTTGTCATTGGAAAAGAAAAGATTCCACTTGCTTAAAAATGCCAGGAACTGCCAACAAATCGACAAAACTCGCGCGTTATAGGCCTAAGAAATCCACTCTTAACAGCATTGTCTTCAGTAAGACGCCCTTCTTTTCCCCCTCCAGTGACCCTTGCAGCTATCCCAGTTACTGGCTCCATCATAGAGTTATCTATAAATATAATTACACAAGATCCGCAATGCAGCCATCGGCAGCAGCCATCTGTAGCAGGTGCATAAGATACCATCTCCGCCATCTACCGACGGAACGGCAAATTATAAGAGTAGCAGCCAAGCCCCGCTGAGATAGTAGCTGCACCCGGAACGCAACGGCCAGCAGCGCGAACATACGATGCCATCTACCGACCGAACGGCAAATTAAATGAGGGAGGGGGGCCAGATGGGGGGTGGGAGGGGCGAGGGGGGAGTGAGACGACGCGGAATAAGCGAGCGAAGCGAGCGACTCCGCTAGTAGACAATAATACTACGTTGTGTCACTGCCCCTATTCTGGTGTATACAAATATTCACAAACGAAGAAAGCAGCTAACATTCAAACCAGTATGTAAACCTCTCTTAAGCACAATACACCGTTAATTTGATATATATATATATACAGGGTGGTATTTTCTAATTCCAAACTTTTTTTGTTAGCACCCTCCAGAACCGTAAAGGGACTTTCAAAACTACCTGTTCCATTAGACATCAGCTATAACCCTTTACGGTTCTGGAGGCTGCTAACAAAAAAAGTTGGGTCGTCAGTTTTTTGTGGTCCACCCTTTACGAATCAAAAGCTTTGCTCATTAAGTTGTCGCCATCTGTTTTTAAGCTTAGCTCAGCAAGTTGCGCATGCGTACAACAAAAAGGTCCCTGTGGGTATAATCGAGCTGCCGGGTGTAAACGTGGAGGATATTATCACCTGAGTAGCCTATACCCCGGCTCTTCTCCTTTCCACCATGATAGCAAGCGGGATATTCACTCACTAGAAGTCACAAATGAATTAGCAGAATAGAGCAGTGACACGACGTAGTATTATTGTATATAACTCTATGCTGGAGCCTTAATGGGTTAGCTGCAAGGGGCACTTCAGAGAGAAACAGAAGGGCGTCATACTGAAGCCGATGGCTGTGAAGAGTTATTTCTTAGACCTAAAACGCGCGATTTTTGTTGTTGGAGAAACAACGTTATTTTAAGCCTAAGAAATCCGCTCTTCCGTTGTTTTTCCCTCCATTGTTATGTAGTGCACCTTGTAGTTATGCCCTCCAAAACCCATACTGGTGCCAATCTGGTTCCAATATGGCGGCAAATTTCACTGCTCTATTTTAAGCCACCATTTAGGTTTGCGAGCAGCGATCACAATACGGTTTGTGGAGATGTTCAATTCTTTTTTATTTCAGTTCTTTTGAACGATGTTACTTTCGAGCCTTTGTAGCCAATGGAAACTTTAAGGTCACCCTCCTTGAGCTTACCCGGGTGGGTTGTGGAAATTCACAGTCCATCTACGTGTGGGTAACATTTGTCTACAAATCCCCACAATCTAATTTTTCCACACTCATAGAGCAGCGTCAAGTGACGTCATATTGGCTACGAGACACCATTTGAAGGTAATAGCTACAAGGTGCACTAGATTAAAATGTAACCGAAAAAACGGCACTTCTAGTCAAGACAGTGCTTTGAGAGCTGATTTCTTAGGCTTAAAAGAACGTTGTTTTCTATAACAACAAAAATCGCGCGTTATAGGCTTAAGAAATCCAGTCTAATAGCATTGGCTTCAATAAGACGATCTTCCTTTCTCCCTCCAGTGCTCCTTGCAGCTAACCCAGTTACTGGTTCCACCATAGAGTTATACACAATAATACTACGTCGTGTCACTGCCCTATTGGACTAACAGTTATTGTATGTGGTCAGACTTTTCAAATGCCGTTTAAATCAGTTTCGTGAACGGTTAAAAAATTCAAACAAGTCCTAGAGAGGTGAGAATTTGTCAAGTTGCATATTCTAATATTAAATTTGATTTAATGTTTGTCATTATGGCAGTGGGTTGGGTTTCACCCGTCAGTTGAACATTAATGTGCTTACTGCTGCAGTGAGTGGTATTTCTGTTACCTTAATTACGGGTAAGGCGTGGTTGACGGATTGCAGGTTGTATTTTTAGCAGGGTAGTTTATGCGTTCGTTCGTATAAAATAGATGCGAGAAGTCATGAAAATGAGGAACGAGGAGTTGACGACATCTTGCCGTAAATCACAATTAGAGGGCAATTTCGATGATTTTAAGTGTGCCCATGCAAAGCCCCCTGAATACAAGGCCTTCTCAACACCGTCGTCGGGAACGTCAAATAAATAATTAGGAGCTGTTCCCTCGGCATGTCTAGCTGGTTCTCGCGCGCGTGAGTGAATACGTTACTGTGCAGCATGAAATGAAAACGGTGATCGACTGTCCCCCTCCCCGCGATCCCCCTCCCACCCCACCATTCCCCCATTGTGTGGACAGATTCCCCCCCCCCCCCACTGTGGTCCCATAGTCCCCACCTGCACCGCCTCCTCCACCGCCTCCTCCTCCTCCTGCACTGTTCCCCTCTTCCGCCCCCCCCCCATTCCCCCATTATGTGATCTGAATACCCCATCCCTGCTGCACCTCTTCCTTGGAACGCCTGGTGTTTTGTTTTCTTAGGGAAGTAAATAGCGTTTTCAGTGGACGGTGCCACTGTTATTCTCAGTGTGGCTGAATTGCCTGTTTCTCCATTTTGTTACCTAACGCTCTAATCCCGCAACAACGATCGTGTATGCAGTGATTGTTGCTCAACCAACTTTGAAACTATTCAACTCAGCTCTAGCAGCTAGCAATTTTAAAGCAATATTTCATTTATTACCGATTTCTACAGGGCACATCTGTTCACATCTGGGGGCGAACTGGGTAGCTGGTTCGAGTCCGGGTCAGGCCACTCCGACGAAACGTAAGTGCATAAAGGTGGCTTACTGAACTACGTTATTTCTTGTGTATGATTTTCGCTGTTGGCTTAATTTCCAATTTTCTATAGAGCAGTGACACGACGTAGTATACATATATTGTATATAACTCTATGCTGGAGCCTTAATGGGTTAGCTGCAAGGTGCACTGCAGAGAGAAACAGAAGGGCGTCATACTAAAACTGATGCTGTGAAGAGTGATTTCTTAGACCTAAAACGCGCGATTTTGGTTGTTGGAGAAAACAACGTTATTTTAAGCCTAAGAAATCCACTCTTCCGTTGTTTTTCCCTCCATTTTTATGTAGTGCACCTTGTAGTTATGCCCTCCAAAACCCATACTGGTGCCAATCTGGTGACAATATGGCGGCAAATGTCACTGCTCTATTCAAAACACTTGGTTTCTACGATGTATTTTTGCATATACGGATGTTTTGTCTATACGGGGGTGGGGGAAAGCGTTGAAGACATTTTTTCCTAACAACTTTAGAAGTTTAGGTACGTGTTTCAACTGCGCCAAGATGTGAACATAGTAAAAACGTGCTCTGATCAACGGTATCGACAGTAATTGCACTGTGCAAAATAAACTAAGACCAAAATATAATTTGTTTCCATTTCTTTGTATAATAAAATTAGTGTATGGAAAGTCTTATTTTATTTTATAAAACAAGACTTTCCATACACTAATTTTACAATAGAAAGAAATGGAAACAAATTGCTAGTTTTTTTTTATTAATAAAGAACAAAGTCTAGTAACCTAAATAACCTTAACACCGGAAATCGACCATCCAACCTGCTTGCTGCGCAATAAAATGTTTGTGCTGATGCAACGATCGAATTTGTTTCATTTGGTGTGCTGTCAGCTTTAGCACGAGTGGTATTTTTCTCACTTATTTATTAGTTTAAAACATATACAGCATATCTTTAAAGCAACATACCACCAGCCTTTTAACCTTCCGGCCTTATAACAGCTACACGCCGATCGTATCCGCTCATTTACCAGTCAAGGTCAACTGAGACAGTAGCTTCGTTCCTCGCACCGAAAAACGCAGCTCTATCTCAGTTGGCATTGCGCCTAATTGACAAGCCAGGCCAGCGTGAACGCATTAATTGTGTCGTCACAAACCGGAATGATTCTCATATTTTAAAATCACAATTTATAATTTTCTAGACTAGGGTCTTATAATTTTGTTTCGGCGATCTATTGGAATCATTAATTTTAATTTTTACTGCATTAGTCTTTTAAAATTTTGATCTCATAGTAATTATTAGCAAACGATTAAAATTTGTACTGCGCACACACAGATAAAACTTCAAGGTCATATAGGAACGGGTCGTTCTTAAGTAAAGTCAACAATATTCAACAAAAAATCTCCTAGACGCCACATTTTAAAACGGATTTTTAGCAAGGGGGAAAGACTAACGGTAAGTAAATAGACCTTTGGGGCCGTACTTGATGTGGAGGATCGAAAAAAAATGGCGCTGGGAGGTATATCCTTTTAAAGTTAGTTATCCCTGAAAATAGTTACAACCAGGCTTTTCACAGAAGGTCGCATGGGGTCGCGACCCAGAGCAAGAGATGGAACATGCAGTAAAATTATTATCACGGACACTCCGTTGAGCAATCCGTTCTCCCTTTATGCCACTTCTGATAGGAGTAAAGGAAGAGAATGGTTCAGAATGTTGGGAATGTCTGAAATGCGATTCGGTTGGAGTTCGGTGGTTCGAGTCCCGGTCACTTCAACTCAATGAAGTATAAGTCCCAAATAAAGGCTGATCGAATCTTAGCTAGTTTTAATGTACGATATTGGCTGTTATGATAGTGGTTCCTTTACTGCAATACTTTCTAACTATCTCGTACATCACAAAGTCAAATTATTAGTCACAGCTAACTCGGAATCTACAAACTAGAGCGCGAAAACTGACAAGCGCCGCTTATTAAATCTTAAGCTTGTAAAATACGAATGTAAGCCTTTAAAAAACCAAAGGTGTAAAGAAACACCACAAGAAAGAGACATGTAAGCCATCAGAGTCGGACTAATTAATACGTGTAAAAGAATCTCTTGCTGTGGGGATTATAGAGCAACGTCAAGTGACGTCATATTGGCTACGAGACACCATTTGGAGGTAATAGCTACAAGGTGCACTAGATTAAAATGTAACGGAAAACAATGGCACTTCTTGTCAAGACAGTGCTTTGAGAGCGGATTCTTAGGCTTAAAGGAACGTTGTTTTCTCCAAAAACAAAAATCGCGCGTTATAGCCTTAAGAAATCCAGTGTAATAGCATTGCCTTCGGTAAGACGGCCATCTTTTCGCCCTCCAGTGCTCCTTGCAGCTAACCCAGTAACTGGCTCCACCATAGAGTTATACACAATAATACTACGTTGTGTCACTGCCTTATAGGTTCGTGCTACCGTTCCTCCAAATCTATCCACAGTTAAGGGACAAGGTGGACATAAAACGTTAGGATCAAGTTAAAGTTTGGGGTTATTCTAAATCAGAAACCAAACTGATGAAATAAGGCCGAAAGTCGTGGTTCAATTTTGGTGTTGTTTTAGTAATCAAATTGAGCGATGTTACGCTCTCAGTCGCCTGATTGATGGGGGCGACTCATGCCTTAGCTTGGGTCCTAAAATAAAATGCCGCAAATATTAGCCTTACTCGGGGTTAGCTATATATTGTTGCAAAAACTGATCAAGCAGCAACACAGGTTTCAAATGGTTTAACGAGCGTTAACCACTCCTGGTCATCTGCCCGAAGCTCTAAGGCCCTTGTCTGCAACAGCCAGATTCCCTGGCGGTCACCCACCCAAGCAGGATAATCTCAACTAACAATGAATATTGATTTTAAAGTGACAATGGGTCATTACAATTTGACGTCATGTGGATCTTGGGCTTGGCAGATTTCATGAATGACGTCATCAGCGTAATCTTGCAATTTAATTCAATATAATTTCAACGTTGAAATCCGGAATTAAAATCGCAACACTGCGGCCGCAAAAGCAAGCTGGAGTTTCTTTTACAAATGTTGGTTCGACGCTGATGGAGAACGTTCTTTTTAGTCTTCTGTACAGCCATACCGGCTGAGAAGACTATTGCAACGACTTTGTTCATCCGTCCGTCCGTCCGTCGCTTTTTTCAACTTCGCAACGGTACCAGATATTGACGACCATTGTTTACAACGTTAGATTCAGTGTGAGAAGTTAGGTAAATCACATGGCAAATTAAAACATTGTTACTTCCTTATAGCTAATAGAATTCTTCGACGTAACTAAATTAAATAATAACATTTGATCGTCGAATTAAAATCCTACGGAAACACTCAATAAAAACAAATGGATTTTAGCTTCGTTTAAAATAATCTCGTCGCATTGTTGCATGAATGAATAGGCTTACTATACAATCCATATCTCCGATAGCTGCTACTTACTAAATTAACTGCTGGTTAAAATTAGGTCTAAAAAAGCTAACAATTACGCCTAAAATGTAAAATAGGCCTAAAAGCTAACACATTTTTAACCGACAATTGTGATGGCTACTGCTTTTACATTAGTATAATAGAGATAGCTGTTGTAGTGCATGATAGAGGTGTGCCCCTCAATATTGGAAGTGGAGGAACTGTACAGAAGACCGGTGCGACTAGGCAGTCGCTGTAGCCGCTTGTTTCTTATATCCGTTCCTTTAGAGCAGTAGGTTTTCTGAAAGTCTTACGTCCGTATTTTATACGTTTAGGCATTTTTTAATAATATATCTGTTATTTTTCCTTTGAAATATTTCCAATGAATTAAATAACTAGATTCGAGGATAAAGGAGCTAAACGAAATTTAAAATCAAAGTTGTAAACACGATATTGAGTTTAATCACATTTACAAGATTTGAGATAAATGAGATAAAAAATTTAAAGATAAATTATATAAAAGGGTTTAAGAGATAATTGTACGATTAATGAGATTATAAATATCAAACATAACATGATATCTAATATTATCTATTTATCTTAATATTATATGTATATAAATACGTAACACGTATATTAATACATATCCTAAGTTCGATACTAAGTTCTCTTCATCAGACCGCTTCCAGTAAATTCGTATCTGCATATTTGTTCATAGTATTATTATTTGGAATAATTTATATTATCCCACGGTTCCTAACTTTCACAATGCTGAAAAAACGCTGCGATATATCCCATATCATCCCACTAAAGTGTGGCGATATGGGATATCATCACACTAAAGTGTGGCGATATAGAAGCCATGCACAGTGAAGTGTGGTGATACGGTATTGCCAACACTTTCATAAGAAAGATTTCCGTAATAAAACCCTGCGAGAATTAATTTTATTTTTAAATGTTAACTTACGTTCCTTGTTCGGGAAAAAAATTGAAACCCGCGCGCTTTTGTTAAACAACAAAAATAAAAGCAAATTAATTCTCGCATGGTTTTATTAGGCCGTTCTGCATTTCGAAATCTATACCACACGCCATGGCTGTTTGCTGTGAGGTGCATATCACGTGACTGGGCTAGTCCAATCAGACGGCCAAACAGCCATTGTTCTCGTTCGTCATTGGCTAACTCATGGTGACGTCACGGCAAACAGCCATTGCGCATGGTATAGACAAGAAAATTAAATAGGGCAGTGACACAACGTAGTATTATTGTGTATAACTCTATGGTGGAGCCTTATTGGGTTAGCTGCAAGGGGCACTGGAGGGCGAAAAGAAGGTCGTCTTACTGAAGCCAATGCTATTAGACTGGATTTCTTAAGCCTATAACGCGCGATATTTGTTGTCGGAGAAAACAACGTTCTTTTAAGCCTAAGAAATCCGCTCTTAAAGCACTGTCTCGACTAAACGTGCCGTTTTTTCCCTTACATTTTAATCTAGTGCACCTTGTAGCTATTACCTCCAAATGGTGTGTCGTGGCCAATATGACGTCACTTGACGCTGCTCTATACTTTAAATGCGTACTACTCGTCCCCCCCCCCAAAAAAAAAAAACACAACTGGCAACTGTAAATCACAAACCTAGCGTGATTTTGCGTCGGCCTTTCGAAAACACCAACTGACATAACGATAGCCTACGATATACATGTAAAATTTCATGTGTTAAAATGAAGCGTAACGCTATTTACCCCCCCCCCCCTCCTCCCCCCAAAATAATACCCACAACGACCCTAATTGCCCTCATAGTTCACAAGAACAAGAATAGTCAGTGTCCTCGTCTCCAAACAAAGAGATTGCTGGTTCGAAGCCAGCGACCGACCTAAGTGGTACTAAAAAAAAAATTCAAGTAGTTTGGCATGGCCAGTAAAGGGTTAACGTATAATTTAATGTTCATGCTTACATATAAGGATATTCGGAAAGGGTTAATCAATAACTTACTCATAGTAACACTGAAGGGCAAAGCCATCAAAATATTCGTTCAGATATTCCTTTATTAAGGATTGCCTATAGTTGCGTAGTTTGTTGGTCGCTTAATTACATAGTTGCCTAACTTGCGTAATCGAGGTGGAAAAAACGTTCAATATTTCATCGGGAACTCCAATAAAGTTTAATCGATTTCTCTTGCCGTGTCGTTCACGGTGTCTGTTTATTACATATTATTACTCGTAATATTACATTAACTGTCTGGCTGTAATGATCCTCTAGCACGTATGCAGGCCTACCTCGCATAATTACGCTGTGCTGAATTTAAAAAATGATAATGAAATTTTGCCTTATTTGATGCCGAAGGGCGGATACAACAGTTGCACGAAAAAGTTATGGCATTTTGTGAATTGCGGTAATCTCATTAGTTAAGTAACGATGAGGGTGTCCATGTTTGTTTGACCAAACACACAATCACACCTGGACCGCTGCGGGAGAGCTGTTCGGAAGGCGCAAACTCGATTACGATGGAGCTATTTTTAAAGGTAAGCAGTCCTACGTTGTCATAGTACATGCAGAAGGTACCACTCATACCGGTAATGCCGAAGACACCCTGGTAGTTTTTTAATGAATCCACTGGATGATTATAGTTCGAGTTTAAACGCGTACACTATATACAAAAAAAAATCCCTGGGAACAACAGGAATGAGCTTAAAAAAAATTCAGGGCATCCAATTCTCCTATATATTTCCTATATTTTATGGGATTCCTATAAAACTCCTTTAAATCATGAAATGCTCCTATATTTCCTATATCTTTCTGTTCCGAACTGAAACAATGGACTGTTTGTGGTGTTTCCTTGATATTATTTAGATCCAAAAGAATTTAAAGTCTTTGTTCACCCCATCCTTGAGTATGCCAAACCAGTGTGGTCCCCATCGTTTCTGGGTGATATGGACAGACTTGAGTCTGCCCAATGGCAGTTCACAAAACCGCTTCCCAGTTTGCGGGACTTGTTTTACTACGACAGGTTGGTTTGGGCCGGGCTTCGGTCCCTTCAAGTTCGTAGACTCATTGCTGAGTTAATTCGTCACATTTAAAATTTTTACATGGTTTCCTAGCTGTCGAACTACCATTTTTCGACTTCAGTCCTCATGCGATCACTCGTGGACATTCTTTTAAACTTTCTTCACAGACGTCCAAGCTCGTATGCCATAAAAAGTCCTTTTACATTAGGGTTATGGAATGGCATGGAATGCCTTGCTGAGTGAGGTCGTTGAGGCGATTTCAGTTGACCGATTTAAATCTTCATTAATCGAATTTGTTTTAGGACTTTTTTATAGCGGCCAGAGTTGGTCGCTCTGCTTGTCCCTTTATTCTTTTCTGTTTTGTCTTAACTTACCTGCCCTTTTTATGGACTGGTGGTATAGCTGGTTCCCCTTTCAGCTGCAAACCATTAATGTGGTTAAACCTTTATTTATTTATTTATTTATTTATTTAAGACCGTGGCGTTGCAGCATGGTATGAAAACGAAACGTGAATTGGTCGAACGGCCTAACACTGCCAAGTAAAGCATGTAAGCCTTTGTTCGCCCCATCCTTGAGTACGCCAGACCAGTGTGGTCCCCATCGTTCCTTAGGTGATAGTGATAAACATATTGTTGTCCCCTAATACAATAGGACACTATCCCACTGCATCCAGGCTAATAATTCCTGTAAACCTCCTATAATTTTTTGTTTGATTTTCCAGTAAAGCTCCTACTTTTTAACAACAACAAAAATCCTACATTTCCTAATTTTTAATCATTGAAGTTGGCTGGGAGCCTTGCAAATTTGACCAATGAGCATTTTTTTTTTAAATCCTGTGTGATGTCATTTGAATATAGCGAGAACGTGCCTTCTTTAGGCTAATTACTTTTCGTGCTCTTTTCTGAAAATTTGCCTCAACTATAGTTGGAGCCTGCGCTGGTCGAATGGGTATGATGTTTTGTTGCGTCCCTTCTCCCTTCCCCCTCATCTTAAACCGTTAATCTTAACATTTTTATCTATCCAAGGTCAGTTGTGCATTATTGCGCATCACTGGTCATCTCTGGACATCCAGGACTTCCACTCTAACTTCTTTTCTCCCTAATTCAAGTGTTTTTATTGCGAACCATGATTTTTAAGCAGCTGGTTTTAAATCATGTGTTTTGATAACTGGTGCACTCATATTTGGGTGTATTTGTTGCATTCAGCTACGTTTCAGAGCTGCCTGTTATTAATAATTGATATTTTGGAGGGTAGTTTCTCACCTTACCCAGCCGCCGGTATTGAATGGGACTTTCCTGTGTCCTTTTACCACCCAGCTCAGCACCTTCAGGCAACAGGAGGAATTCTGCCACCGCTGCAGCACGTTGAAACGTGCCTATTTTGTTTTGTTTTAAGCAGGATTAACCATGTCCTAGCATACTTTTTAGGTTTAATCCCCCAATACTTCTCGAAAGGAAGTGGCGTGTGGGGAATAGAAGATCGTGGTTTGAGGTAGGGTAGGCTAACGTTAACCAGTAGACACCTCGTTAGTTTCTCATGACTGGTCGACTACAAACAAGAAACACCTTCCTTACCACCATTAAGAAAAAATCTAAATTTAGTACGAACTACGACACGCACAGGTGATTTGCCCAAAGCAAATTTCAACTCGCCTACAAGCTATTCACAAAACCAATTACACATTTTTTTTTTTTGCAGGTAGATAATTTTGTTTACTTAGTGCTTGTTGAACAAGGCTTAAATATGAATTTTGTTGTCTTTGTACCATTGTTGACATTTCCTGATAAAATAAAATGCTAAGCATTCGGCAAATATTTACGATAACGCACGTGAAGGCACTGTCGAATTTCTCTTTCTTTTTTGCCAGACTCCCACCTTCCTCCCCCGGAGGATGCCACGCAAATAAACTCGTCCTCCGTGCCGCCCACCCATGGCTAGATGATCCTGGAGTTCGCAATCACATACTGACTATCCGGACTTCCCCGGAGCAGACGACAGACAATACGCTGTAAACGTCATAAAACTGTTGAATTTCAGCGTGTTTAAGTCCCGTTGACGTTTATAGGAGTGTTTAAATATCGAGGTACTGAAATCGCGAGCGTGAACGAGTACCTATACGTGTTTTAAAGTAATAACGATTACAAACCAAGATTGTGTGAGGACGAATTGTCAACTTTTCGTATCAAATTCTCTGGAGTTGGCATCGAAAAACATGTGAAAAAACATTCGTTGTTCGAAAAAAAAAACTCTTCGCTCATCTCTCGTCACCGGCGGTGTTTTGATTAACCTAAAGGTAAGGTTTATATTCGTTCCGTGATGTAATTTGTTCATTAAATTCGTCCATTAATTCTCTCGTTCATTAATCATTAACGGTGTGTCACAAAGTGGCTTTTGGTCTCTTAATGGGGTGTGTTAATGTTGTAATTATAATGGAATGATAAAAGCGTACATTTCTGGAAGACATTACCTTTTTATGCCTTTTCTGTTGTTTTTTTCGGTTGTAATTGTGCGAGTGAACGAAACAGCTCTGCTTAACTATTTATCCTAAAGAGAAGTTAGGCTAACACGTCCGTGATGACGTTGAAAATATCGCGAAAAAATGTACTGTCTACAACAAGAGCAGAACGGAGCGAATACTGTGAACTATCAATGCTGACAAGTGAGCAGCAAGCAATAATGAGATAATTCGCAAATTTTGAAGGCGCGATTACGCAACGACGCGCCATTGCGTTTTCGCAGCTAGGACTTAATCGCGATGGCAGAGGTGTCTTTGTCATGACACCAACGCTACACCTGAATTGCCTAAATCCGATATCGTTTGAATAAATGCGTGCGAATAATCCGCGACCATAAGATAAAGAATTCCTCCTGACGTAACAATTTTTCCCATCGCTCGTAAACTCGCATTATTGACTGTTTTCGTCGTGATCCGGCAGAGCTAAAAATGCTGCCATTTTGGAATTTTAGGGCGCGTTTACGAAACCAGACCTTCTCGCTCGCCGAACGCTATTTGCTAGCCAACCGTTATTCATTAACGTTTAGTTTCCAGTTTCTACTAAATAAATGCAGTAATACATAACAAAGTAATTGTATTATAAATGACAATAAGGATAATGAACAAACTGTAACAGTAATTTTAAACATTGTTGTCATTTCATGCTGTCTCCAAATTTGGCTTTTTAGCACACAAAAAACAGTTTCTGGCAGTGATCAAATGACGGTAGAATAAATAGCTGCTCGCAGAGACAATTCAAAAACCAACACGGCGTCCATTTCGGGGTTATCGAATCGAAAACAAACCATCGAATGCTGCATTAAGCAAGCAGTCCGCCATCTTGTACTGCAGTAAAAATTGTTTTCATGTTGTCATAATAAATCGACGCTGTTATGCCGCACGCATCGTACTTCGTGTCGCGAGGTCTGTGTCGTTGCCGTGGTTACTACGTAGAGACAACTCGAAAGCCGCACGCTCCGGTAAAGGCGAGAAGCAGCCAGAAGATTTAGTGTTAATCAAGTAAAAGCTAGTGAGCGAGAAAATTGTAGTTGCGTAGACCCGCCATTAATCGCAATGGCAAAGTTGTCGCTGCCATGGTAGCAACGCTACCTGAATAATAAGCTAAATAAGTTAAATATAAGTTAAATCCGATATCGTTTGCGTAAATGCGTCCCAATAATCCGTGACAATAAGATAAACAAGTCTCCCTGACGAAACAATTTTCTCAGTCGTTTCTAAATTCATATTGACTGTTTTCGTTACGAGGTGGCAGCGTTAAAACCGCCGCCATGTTGGAATTTAAGATGATTTCTAGTTTCTGTGTGCGAGAATCCAAATGCGAGTCGTTGCTAAAATCGCTTTTAGTCCTGGAATCGGACCCGGCGTCAGTGTATTGGCCTTCAAATGCGCTATAATTTTCACGATATCGATTCAATTCACCTACCTGTTGAGAGCATAGTAGAAACGTGTCGTGCCAACTAGAAGTCCATCACGCCAAAAATTAAAATCACGATTCCAGTTCAAGTCCAGACGTCTGATACGTCAAATCGGAAATTAGTACACATATTCACCAAGCCCAACAAAGCTTAAGACAACGGAGACAGCGGAAAGACAGCGGAGAGATTAAGCATCGAAATTTCGGCTTTAAGTTGGGAGGTTGAGGTCAAACCTAACTAATACACAAAACAAAAAATAAATCCCAAAAATAGCAGACCACCCAAATTTACAAGAAACAAAACTCAGTGCTGAACATGCTTTTCCAACGTAGCGCTAATCTGTTTAACCAACTACCCACAAAAAAAAAAAAAACATGTTTCTGAAAAGGATGCAAACTACTTGTTTGTTTATCTTAATAATAAATAAGTTTCACACGATTTTTGCGGAGTTAATTGATACGCACGAATTTAAACGACGAAAAATCGGCGAAATCTTTTTAAAAAAATTATATTTAAAGAATGTTACACCCGTCTGGCCGTATGCGGAACGAAAATTCTGGCAGACACACACTGAAAAATGCCAAATCTTCCTAATTTTTTCTAATTGCTTAAAAAAAAATTAATTTCTTTGAGCCTTAAGTCGGCCGAAGCAATGTAATGCTCGTGTAGCTGAACCGGCTCAATTTTGAACATTACCAACTTTTTTTGAGAGGAGAAACATCTGGCAAAGGAAGGAGACAACCCGGGGATTTGAACCAGGAAACCTCCGATCATCGTAGGGGCCGAAAGGTTGTCCAGAATTGGTCAGAATAGTTCCCATAGCCGCTGACAGAGCATGGTAGCCTCTCACGCATTGAAATTAAAACTCGTCTCGTCGCTTCGCTCATTCGGTTCACCCCCTTCCCCCCCTCCACCCCCTAAATTTAATATCAGATAAAACACATTCCTACATTGTTGTGATCATACCGAATGGAGAGGTGGGGCGGAGCGGAGAACCTTTGAAAAACTTTGACTATTTTTTTAGGTTTGGCTCACCGACTGGGGAGCATTTTCCCCGACAGTGACATTTTTAGTTGGGGGAGGGGGGGGGGAGAAACCAATTTCGGCCCAGATGCTGCTATGCGTGTGATATTAAGTGTAAAATATGGATGGGAAGGGGTTAATTTTCGTGTTAATGTAAGCTTTTTGTATCTCCAAATTACGTGAGGCCTGGGTTCGAGTTCCAGTTAGGGAAGTTGTATTTTCTTTCTCACGTTCGTTTATCTCACAAGGCCAGTCTTTAATGCAGATTGTTTGCTTTTGTTTGCCCTTTTCCTTGTGATATTTTCTTGATATACAAGATATTTTCTTGTGATATTTTCTTTATGTACAAGATATTTTCTTATGATATTTTGTTGATATACAACATATTTCAATCTTTATATATGTAGCACGTAATAAGTAATTCGTGGAGCATTACCGGACCTCTAATGGGGTGTGTGGGGGGGGGGCGTTTTCCCATCTACTCTCCCTCCCTCTCCTCTAGAGCCGCTAGTGATCGATTGTAGCACGTAAAACGTCGTAGGATTAGCCTAGCAACTTCGCACCATTGCCCTTCCGACACAACCCCTAACAGTTGAAAAGGACGGTAAATCCTAAACCATCCATCACGGCTTAGAATGTATTGATCGTGGCCATCACGTAATACATTTTAAAGGAATGTGATGCAATACGTCAAACTGTAGTGTCGCAGTAGTGGTAAAATACGATATTCGGTTACACATATATACCCCCCACTTCCGGTCACGTGATAAAAGTGGGGGTAATGATGCACTTCCGATCATCTGTTGAAAAGTGGGGGTTCCATTTTTCGTCAATCTGGAGGATGGTGGAAAAGTGCATTTTACTATCTGTTTTCCGGCTTTCGTCGATGTGGAGGACGGTGGGAAAGTACTTTTTGCTTCATCCTATGATGTCACTTCCGGTCACGTGATCAAAGTGGGGGTATTGATGCACTTCAGATCACATGATGAAAAGTGGGGGTGTCTCTTCCATTTTTTTCGTCAATCTGGAGAAGGGTGGAAAAGTGCTTTTTACTATCTGTTTTCCAGCTTTCGTCGATCTGAAGAAGGGTGGGAAAGTACTTTTGCTTCCTCCTATGATGTCACTTCCGGTCATGTGATCAGTGTGGGGTAATGATGCACTTCAGTTCACATGATGAAAAGTGGGGTCGTCACTTCCGGTTTTTTGTCAATCTGGAGGAAGGTGACCTTTTTTCGTTTTTTTGTTATTTTGGAGAGGATGCCTTTTTCTACCTTTTTTAGGTCACAAACATACATATTCCCAGTCATGAGATCAAAAATGGGGGTGTCACTTCCGGTGGGTAAGGAAAAGTGGGGGTCCTGTTTTTCATCAATCTGAAGGATGGTAGGAAAGTGCCATTTGCTATCCTATTTACGTTTTCATCAATCTGGAGGATGGTGGGAAAGTGCCTTTCGGTAATTTTCTTCATTTTCATCGATCTGGAGGATGGTGGGGAAAGTGTCTTTCAGTACCTTTTTTCATTATTAAAAAATAAATAACAAAAAAAGAAAAAGCATGGATTCCAGTTCAATAATTTTAACGGGAATAGGTGGCGAACTGAGCTGCAATTTAAAAACGCCCATATACCTAGACCCTAAAAAAGAGTATGAAATGGCGCTCGTCTCCTTGGATACGTACTACAGTATTTTCAACGTGCACTCTGACAATAACGAATTTTTGTACACCATCGACGGTGGAGCGAATTGGATCGAGGTGCGCGTCGTTCCCGGCGCTTACGAAATTTCGGACTTGAATAATTTTATACAGTCTACTTTGGAAGGAAGTGGTCACGAAAAAAATGCTATCATTTTAGAACCGAACCATAATACTTTAAAAACAAATTTGGTTATAAATAATCCGCTCTACGGCGTTTCGTTTCTGGGGGATAATAATTTAGGAACTGTTCTAGGATTCCTTCAGGGAACTTATACTAAAACTCAGCAAGGTCAAAAATCCGTGGATATAATGGGGCTCAATACAATTTTCGTTCATACCAACATAATCGGGTCTTCCTACGTGAATGACGACACTCAACCTTGCATATACGCTTTTTATCCGGGAGTGCCACCGGGTTATAAGATGATAATTTCCCCTCAAAATTTAATTTACCTTCCCGTAACTACCGACAAGATTCGTAATATTCGTATTTGGTTAACTTCTCAAGATAATGAAATGATAAATTTAAACGGGGAAACCCTTACCGTCAGACTTCATCTGAGGTCTAAAAAATAATTTTGTACGTATTAAAAAAAGAATGTTAGTATTCGAAAGAAAAAAAAGAATAATTGGAAAAGGATTCGTCGTAGATAATAATCAATTAAGGGGAAAAAACGCAGCATTCATCAAATTTATAACGAGAGCGAGAAGATGAGTTTAACGGAACATTACCTCGATATAAACGAATCTTTACAACAAGATTCTTCCGTGGAGAGCTACGCATTTCACGAATATAATCCGATAGTAGGAACCAATCTAAACAACGTCAATTCGGAAATTAGAATCGTAATCGAAAACCAGGATTTGTTCCTACACGTCGCGAATAGTTATCTTCTGATTAAAGGCAGGTTACTGAATGCCGACGGTTCTAGTTTTGCCGATGCGGACGTAGTGTCTCTCATCAATAATGGTTCCATGTACCTGTTTTCCAGCATTAAATATCACTTGGGGGATAAGCTAGTGGACGAGTTAAATTACCCCGGTTATGGGACTCTCATG
>JAHWFP010195339.1:0-17573 GCA_023313725.1 Lithobius niger | reverse complement strand
AATAGGCTCTTGCCTGAGGCAACAGGCAAACAGGCTCAATCCGGTTCGACTGGATTCGCAGCGGACCCGTGCTGACACCTGGTGGCTGGCAGCAGTCCAATTCCCGAGTCTGCAGTAATTGGAAGGCTGGCAGGCCGCCATGATTGAGGCAAGCCGAACTACGAAGTGTAAGCTCCGTGAGTTGCGTGCTGCCATTCATGTAAGCCCGTTACAAACATACACCGAAAGCCAGGGAATTTCAACATTTTCCGGAAAGACTTTTTATCTTCAAAGAATAGCTAATTCGGATTTCACTTTTTACTTGTAAAAATTTCACTTTATTGCAGTAAAAATCCCTATCCTTTTTGTTTCATTTATAAAAAAGCGAAAACTCCTTAGGCCTAAGTCATATGGGACGTCACGTGTTAAGTGCGTTTCTAGTTGTGTTCAGGTTATGGCTTCCTACTGTTTACAAACACCAGTTATGGTAATACAATTTTTGATTCAGCAAAACAGTGTGATGCAGTTATGGCGATTTTAGTAAAATGTGAAAAAAAATATTCATTTTCCTTCGACCGAAAATAAATCGGGGAAAAATGTCTTTATTGGTCTGGAAAACCGGGAAAAATCAGGGAATTTCATATGAAATTTTGAACGGCACCCTATGATCACAAATCTGGAATTTTAAACCATCCTTATTCACAACTTTTTTCACTGATTTTCAATTTATTGCCATCAGGTATTCACTTCTTTTTTCACAGATCTGCCACCATTATTCACCCTTTTTTTTTTATTTTGGCTACTTATTCACCAATTATTTCATAGATTTGTCATATTTTGCAAGCATTGATTTACCTCCTTTTTTCCAAACCTGTAATTTTTGCTGCCATTTATTCGCTCCTTTTTTTCACTGACCTGCAATTTTTTTATACCATTTATTTATTCACCCTTTTTTCACAGACCTGCACCTTTTTCTACCATTTATTTATTCACCCCTTTTTGCAAAGACCTGCAAACTTTTGCCGCTATTGATTCATCCCTTTTTACAAATATGTGGAATTTTTGGCTGCCATTTATTCACGAGTTTTTTCACAGGCCTGCAATATTTTACCGCTATTTAATCACCCTTTTCTTTCACGGACCTACAGTTTTTCGATATCATTACACAGACCTGCCAATTTTTGTTACTATTGGTTCACCCCTTTTTTCACAGATGTGTAATTTTTTTGCCACTACCGATTCACCCCTTTTTTCCACAACGTACAATTTTTGCCGCCACTTATTCACCATTTATTTTTCTACAGGCCTGCAATATTTTACCGCAATTTATCCACCCTTTTCCACAGACCTGCAATTTTTTCCCCCGCTATTTATTCACCCCTTTTTTTCACGGATCTGTAATTTGTTCCCACCATTTATTCGCCTCCTTTTACCGCAGACGTGCAAATAGTCAGTGGTACTGAACTTGGCAAAAATGTTCTCGCCTGTTGATATCACTGCTTTGAAGAGCCGAACAATTCTCAACTTAGCCCTTTTCACCAGTTTTGTCTGCGATATGACCCCTTTAACCTCAAATACAGAGGAAATTACAAAGCTGACAGGAAAAATCATAAACACAAGTATAAAAAGAATTCGGACAACCTTACCAACATAACGGACGGGTAAGTTTTCGGGGCGCAAATGAGGGGAAAAAATGCTTTAACGAACATAATTCTGGAACATCGAAGTTGGGATTAACTTGGGATTAGCAGCCGGGGTGAGGTAAGCTGATCAAAGACGCCATTAATCCAGGCTAATTAAAGACGATCTGACTCCCACGCTCTCAAGCAAAACAAAGCAAAGATGATTAGCCGGTAAGAAAGTTGTGGGGGTAAGGGGGTCGGAGAGGGGCGGGGGGAGGAGGAGAAGGAGCAAGAAAGAGAAGGAAAAGTGAGATTGCGGATTATGAAAATCAGAAGCTTGCTTTGAGCTCCCACTCTGGTAAAAAATCAAAACAGCAAGACGGCTTTCGACTGTCGTGATCCAACTTAATCTAGCTCGATTTTTAAATCCTGCTTAAGCACGCAGTCAGCTATTGCGTCCCGATTTCCAACGCACATCCGTGGCGCTTGTCATTATAGTACGCGACTGGGGGTAGGGGGAGGAGAAAAATGGACCAAATTTGTTTTCGCAACCACCCAGAATTTCTAAATACTCCTTAATTAATGTGAAACCGATATGGGCCAAAGGAACGGAACGGGCAGTGTTTAATTTCTATTTATTTTTACGTATTATTATTATATATTATTATTATTATTATTATTATTATTATTATTATATAATAATAACAAAAATAATAATTATTTCTGGATCTTACAATGAGCGATTTTGCAAGGTATGTCATCGTGCTAAATGAAATTAGCCGAAAAACGATGAACTTTCAAGTTATAACATTTACAAATACGACAAGTATGATATCTGCAGGGTAAACCAAGGAGGCGGTGGAATCCTACTTTTTGGCAGGAAAAACTACTTTGATAATAATTTTTGTGAAGCTATTAAGACTGGCGAAAATGATGCACTTGATGCATTATTAACAATAAACAACCAAAAATTTACCATTATTTTATAGCCTTGTACAGAAAACTCAAGTCGCCATATTTTTATACACGAACTTACAGAAATTTTAAATAAAAAAAGCTAATTTTGAGAGATATAAACATAATTTTCCTGGGGGGGGGGGGGGACTTAAATTTTAATACACTAACTGAAACACAAAATGTGCGTGAAAAAAAACGACGTTGATAAATTCGAAAACTTAAATGCATACTACGGTTACAGCCAGAAAATTAATACAGCCACAAGAAAAGAACTAAGACAAAATAAAATTACAAAATCACGTGTTGATCTCATTTTCACGAAATTAAACGATATCGATTGTTAAGTATCCGTTATCACAATTAAACCAGCTGAACCCTATTCTTTGAGCGTTCTGATAAGACGGTGAGCCAAAAATTATAAAAACCTAAGGGCGTGAACAATGGGACAAAATGCGTTGATCTACCCGCATAAGGACGAAGTAGGATTGGGAGGAGGGGGGGGGGGGTAAGTGCTACAGGAGCCTCGGGGGGCCTCGCAGCGACCTGGTGGGGCTCGACAAGGGGGTCTGGGGGAACTCCAGGTCCGAGTCCAGAAAGCTGAATTATTTTTAAAATATCGGAGTGAATTTGGAACGTTTTCTTGCAACCTAGAGATACAATTTTCATACGATTTTATTTCAAATTTTCAAAACAAATTTTTTTTTCTAAACAAGGTGCCCTGTAGTTGGGGGGGGAGGGGAGACACCCCGGGTTTCTGGGCGGCCCAGTCCAACACTGCAGAAGGAACAAGTTGCATGTTCACGCCAGAAGTTAGTTCGGGCTTTTCACTGGACCTCAATAAAAAACGAGCTATAGAACAGCCAGACGCATTGTACACAACGGACACACAAGCCACCCGAGCTATGCGAGCCACCAGCCTGCAAAAACAATGCGGAATAGCCCATGACTACTGACAACAATCTCTTCTAATAATGAGGGTATTCGGTGATTGTAAACGGAATGATTGTAAACAAAATAGCGTGCACGAACCCATGGAGTCTGGCGACGGGTCAGGGGCGTGCTGGGTGACGCTGGAACAAGTCACATCACGCTGAATAAGGCTTTAACCGCTTGCTAAAGGTTCGGTCGTTGTCCTCTGTTAAAATAAAACGATTACTGAAACTCGGTTAACTATTGAAAACGCTATTTACTTGCTGTCTCTCCCAGAAAAGTAAGGGCGCGTTTATGTAGCGACTAACCTTTGCATTCTCGCAGCTAGAACTCAATCGCGATGGCAAAGGTGACGTTGTCATGGTAACAACGCTAAATGGATTAGCTAAATCCGACATTGTTTGAGTAAAAACTTACAGTCTTATAATCCGTGCCAATAATATAAAGAATTCCTCATGACGAGATCAATCAAATGCGTCAAATTTAATCCTTCCTAGAAGAATTTACTCCTCTCTCGAAGAATTTACTCCTCTCTCGAGAATTTACTCCTGTCTTGAGGAATTAACTATCGAGGAATTTTCTCCTCTTGAGGAATTTACTTTTTTCGAGGAATTTACTTCTCTCTGGAGGAATTTACTTCTCTCTGGAGGAATTTACTTCTCTCTCGAGGAATTTACTTCTCTCTCGAGGAATTTACTTCTCTCTCGAGGAATTTACTCCTCTCTCGAGAAATTTACGTCTCTCCCAAGCAATTTACTCATCTCTCGAGGAATTTACTTATCTCTTGAGGAATTTACTCCTCTCTCGAGGAATTTACTCCTCTCTTGAGGAATTTAGTTCTACTCCCCTCTTGAGGAATTTACTCCCCTCTTGAGGAATTTACTCCCCTCTTGAGGAATTTACTCCCCTCTTGAGGAATTTCTCCTCTCTTGAGGAATTTAGTCCTACTTCCCTCTTGAGGAATTTACTGTTCTCTCTGTATAAACTCCTGGTGGTGAGGAATACAGAACGACAATCTTATTTTGATTCCATCATCTTCATGGAATCTCCCAGTACGGGTCCCAGTCGTATGACAACTCCAACCACCCCCCCCCCCCAACACCCTCTACCTCCTCTAGTCGTATTTCACCATGCCAGTCAGTCAGCCCCTAGTTTTGTCACGTGACTGCCTTCAGTCATACGAGACAATTCCCTTCGCGGGGTTCCGCAGCCTCAAGAAGTCTGGATCGAAAGCCCAATTACAGTGTCTCCCCTATCCTCCACGCCTCGCTCCCTCCTATGCCACACCTGCCTGCCTTTGCCCCTACCCCCTTACCTTCTGCCTTCCCCTCGCACCAAACACAACAACGCAAAAAAATGGTAAGAAAAAACCCTGGAAAGAAAACCAACACAATGTGGGTTCTCGTGAGGTAGGCGTGTGAAGAAGACAATCGTTGACAACTTACTTGTTGTGTTTTCTTGTCCTGAGTGTTTTCTTGTCTTGACAGTCACTAGTGATAAGAGCTAACTGGTTAGGTGATAGACGTTAATTCTACTCGGCAACAACAGCAGCAGTAGTGAGTGTACCTAATTCAATAAAAGGCAGTCGACCCCATTTCGCACGCACAAACCATTTTGTTTGTAATAAAAACCAAAATTTTCCGTCCTCATGGGACCACTTTCAAAGGAGTTAAAACATAAAGACAGCCCCATAAGTAGGCTACTACAAGAACAAGACAACAGAAGCAAAATTATAATAAAAAGCAACACCCCCCCCCCCTCTCCAACCCCCACCTAACTGAAGAATAGTGCATAGAGAAGATGGTAAGAATAAGGCGCCATTTTGGCGGACGTTCCTTTTTCCCCACTTCCGCCAGAATGCGCTTTAGCCTAAGGGGCCGACAAACCCAGAAATTTCGTACGTTCTCCGATTTCGGATTTGCAAATCAATGTGAAATCTGCTAATTCAAGTGAAATCTGCAAATCGTTGCAAATCTCCAAATCTTTGTAAATCCTGCAAAATAGTGCAAATCAACACAAAATCAAAAATCTGCTTGCAAATCCAGTAAAATCTGCAAATCCATACAAATCCCTGCAAATCAGCAAGTCTAAATGAATCGAGATTGGCAAATCCGAAATCACTACATTTGATTTGTAAATTTGCCGGGATTTGCAAGGTTTGTACGGATTGCAAGACATGTGTGCAGATTTGCAGAGATTTGCGCGGATTTGAAAGATTTCGCTTGGATTTGCTGATTTCATGAAGATGTACAGATTTGCAGATTTCATTTAGACTTGCTGATTGCAGAGATGTGTGGATTTGCCGATTTTACTGGATTTGCAAGCCACTTTTTTAGATTTCGTGTTGTTTTACACTGATTTTCAGGATTTACACAGATTAGGAGATTTGCAGATTTCACTAGGGTTAGCAGATTTCACATTGATTTGCAAATCCGAAATCGGAGAACCGTACGAAATTTCAGTCGTTGTCGGAACCTTCGGCCTTATCTTATTCTGTTCTAGATAAAGTCCGGATTTCACACAACGCCAAGCTAGGAGGCGTAGGCACGGACGGGTGGGGGAGGGGGAAGCCAGTAGTTGGGAAAATAAGAGAGAGAAAAGAATAAAGAGGGAAGTGAGATGAGAGATAGACAGAAAGAGAAAATCATGGATGTACATGTAAAGTTACAGTTCGAAATCGGCTCGTTTTAATTTTTAAGTTCGGTCCGTCCTGTCTTGGTCTATATCGATAACTTTTTTTAAAATTCCGAAACGTGTTAAAAAGTATTAAAAGGCCGCGTATTTTCTTACTAAAAACAAATGCACATAGTAAATGATTATTTTGCAAAAGTTCGAATTCTGCATTAAATTAATTTTTGTGTAAATGCACTGACTACGCAGTTATAATTTTTTTTTTCAATTTAAAGTAGCACGGAACGGGCGCGATACCGTATACTGCGGATCGTCAAACTCTATTCTGGGAGGGGGGGGGGGGGGGAGCGGGGCGTAGTCATGAAGTTTGGCCTAGGGCGTAAAAAAGTGCAAATCCGGGTCTGTTCTCGACGCACTTTCATTGGTTACGGTTTACGGAAAGACAGCTTATTCAAACGAAAGAAAAATTGTAAACGGGTAAAAGCGAAAAAAAGAGGAAATTTGATATTTCAGTAAGTTGCAATTACCGATTATAATGTCATCATTCGGACTTGGTTGAAATTCCAGGATAGCGGAGATTTGATGCATGTATTCAATAGATCGAAGATAAAACCATATATACCTCAAATATTTTCGGACATACCGGTTTATGCGCTGGAAGACTAAACCGAATTTTAGTAGCAGCAGTGAGGGAACCCGATATATAAGGCTAGTGGCCCCGAGCACTACATGAACAATAGAAATCCAGTGGCCATAATATGCCACAGTGAAAGTTCTTTTCGTATGTTAAGAACGCTGAAAATGATAACAAAATGGTAAAAATAGACCACGTTTTCCTGTCAATAGGGGCCGTTCAAGTATTACGTCATCAAGAAAATGGCCATTTTTAATCCCCTCCCCCACTCATCATCGATCGTCGTCATCAATTGTTCAACCCCCCTCCAGTACGACGTGATTTCTAACTTGCCCCCCCCCCCCTCCAAGAGAGGGTGTTTTCCCTGTATTTCCCATTGTTATTTTGAGGACTTTTTTTGTTGCATTTTTCCACCCTCTTACTGGGATAACGGCACTTACTTACCTCAACAACTGCCCCCCCCCCCTCCGTCGTCATAAATCGTCACCAGCTGGCGAACTCCCCCCTCCCTCATGACGTAATACTTGAACGTCCCCATACCACACGTTTGAAACAACGTAGTTGCATCTTTTAGTATTATGTACAGCCGTACCGTCTTGAGACGACTATTGCAACGACTTTGTCCGTCGCTTTTTTCAACTTCGCAACGGTACCAGATAGAGACGACCGCTTGCGATTATAGGTGAGTTTCAGTGTCCAAAATTGAGTAAAACACACGGCAACGTCACTAAATAAAATTATAACATTTGATAGTCGCATGTACACCCTAAGGAGAGCATGCAACCGTAAAACAAAAGGATTTTGTTAACGACACACATTTAAAATGGTCTCGTCACCAAGCTGCATGGATGAATAGGCTCCTACTCTCGAATCAAATTCTCCGTTATCTGGTACTTAGGAAATTAAAACGTCAGGTAAAAAAAAAATTAGGCCTAAAAACTGAAAATTAGGTCTAAAGCAGTTTCCATGACAACGTCAACTTGCTACGAGTCGCTGCTGGCTTCATCAACGACCCTATATATTATAACGTCTCTCCTGTCACTGATCTATATACGTGACGTTCGGTGAACACGGTATATGAGTACCGGAAGGTGCACCGCGTTGCTGCTACTTACGAATTAAATCGGCAGTTAAAAAATAGGCCTAAAAGCTAACAATTTCGCCTAAAATCTAAAGTAGGCCTGCAAGCTAACACATTTTGAACCGGCAATTGTGATGGCTACTGCTTTTAGGTTATATAATACAGATCGATGTTGCAGTATATGATGGAGCTGTGTGCCTAAACATATACTGGAAGTGGCGAAAGTGTACAGAAGAGCGGTTGTGACTAGGCAGTCGTTGCAGCCGCTGTTATTACTTTTATATCAAATCGCACGCCTATAGTGGCAGCTGCACTCTTAAATATTGTAACAGCCGATGTCTAAGGACAAAACCTCTTACTAAAGATTGATGAAGTATAAGATGAAAGTTCCCCGAAAAGTGACCAGACTATGACGCATCCAACAACGCCGTTGCTGCGTAGGGGGGGGGGGGGAGGGGGGGATCTTTGTGGCAGTACTTTGAACGTCTAGACAGCCAATAACCAGAAAGTATAGGTTGCGGGTGTGCGTTTTATTTTGGGACCTCCTGGAAAAAAGGGTGAGTTTATCGCTATTTTTAGAGATTACCTCATGGTTATTTTAAGCCATGACGCAGGAAGTGCTGTGTATCAACTCACAGCCAACTTGTTTTCTGGGCCAATCTACAACACCAGGCATGGAGAGGACTATATGGACTAAAGATCTCTACTGGGGTTTCCATATGATTATTGCGGTACAGAAACAGGAAGAAACCTCGCTAGTTCATTTTCAATTCGACGTGTCACACGTCGAATTAATGTGGTTGTGCCCAAAAACGGCTGAAGGCAAATCACGTCAGCCACATCTCTTGAAAAAACCAGACACATTTGTTCAATTCTGATTCGAGGAACTTAAAGTACAGATGTGGGTGAATTGCAGTGTGGAATCTTAAAAGGTATTATGCCCTACAGAATACAGTTTACACGTTTGAAGTATGCTAACCTCTAACGAGGTCTCTCAGCGAAAAACCGTCGTCCGATAGTACACGACCTGTGGATGACGTCAGCCCGACGTCAGCGTAGAGGTGTGCGCTAATACGAAAAATTACGGCGTACAACTGCGCATTTCGGCAAGTCAGCTCTTCAATATTGCGGTCAGTTAGAGGCTATACGTAGACATCGAGGTCTTATCGCAAAGAACAATACAACATGGCGGTAATCTGGATGGTAAACACACCGAATTTTTATGCTGGAATCTGGACGGTACATTGAATGCGAGGCTCGCATAGACTTTGGTGTTAATATTGCGCTAGCCTCGCTGTTTTCGGGTGCGATATATTACAGTATTTTATTACGCTTACTTGTGGCGTTGTTTCTTATTGAACGAGTGAGCAAAGCGAATGATGTCCTGTTTTAACAGTGGCGGACTGGCCAGGTAAGGAAGGGCGGAATATTCCTCCTGGCCTCTGACTCACAGATTTTTTTAAATTCGTCATAAGCAGTAAAGCTTAACCAAAACTGGCCACATGAAATTGCAGTGTTATATTCAATGTAGACTTTGTCACAATTTTTATGATTATTTTAACTTTTGTTATACACCTAAAAAGTGTAAATAAATTTAAAGTAGTCAACCTCACACCTCACCTCAGCGCAATACGATTTCTCCTTCTTTCCGCCCCCTCCCCCCCACCTACAAATTAACCGTTGAGTTTACTGAAATTTTGGTATTAGAAGATTTTAAAAATGTAAATGCCTGATGAACGATAAAAAGGGGACGAAGTTTTCAGTTTGCTTGTTTTTGTAGCAAAACCAATATCAGCGTCGGATGAAAACATCTCGTCAGTGATTGCATCGTCGCACACAAGATTCTGGCTCATTTGCCGTATCGTAGTAGCAAAAGTTACG
Organism: Lithobius niger; assembly: GCA_023313725.1. Lineage (NCBI taxonomy): Eukaryota > Metazoa > Arthropoda > Chilopoda > Lithobiomorpha > Lithobiidae > Lithobius > Lithobius niger. Next base: position 7,858 of record JAHWFP010195339.1, on the reverse strand, counting down.
AGACAATTTTTTTTAATAATATAATGTACAATATAGTAAATTCAGATTTTTTAGTACTGTCCTGTAGGTATGGCTGCCGTTCCAACTGCATACGTCAATTGCACATTTTTTTTTATTCTACCATACGACACGTCGAATTACTACTGCAGTGTTAATGCATCCTTGTTATGGTGAGAAGAATCTTGATGGTGTTAAGGTTTGAAGCATAGCGTGTATGATATTTAGTATCATTAAGTTTGAATTTAGTGTAACGGAACTCTGCGAGCCTAGCCACGGCCAAGGTAAAGAACTGTAAATACTGAGTATTGTCCGGTCTTTACCTTAATTACCGACGTTCAATATCCGTGATGGATTCGTTAGCAGAGCACTAGGCAGAAATGATGTAGGTGAAGTCTTTACGGAACAATAGTCGGAATTAAACTTGTAAACACAACTGAAAAAAACAATTGTATTGCAACATCTCTCGCTCGGCCTAGCAGTTGTGATCTTCTGAACTAGGCCTAGCTCTAAGGCTACTGAAAATTAATTAAATGGTTCTCAGGAGCGCACGCGTGGGTCATTTTTTTCTTAACGCGTGAAACGTTTTTTATGACATTGTCTAAAAAAAAAAATTACGATCACGCATCAGCACTTTCACCAAACATTTCCCGGAGCCAATGACCTTGTTTAGCTCTTTGCTCCATTCACATTATCGCCTCGAAACAAATCTTAACGATCGTTCAGAGGCATGGCGTAACTAAAAATTTGGTCCTAAAGAACGATTTTTACCAAATTTTGCATACACATATTATCGAGAATTATTTTTTTTCCCGCAAAACGAGCACCATGCCGACTTGCACTGCATGAGGAGACCACGTTAAAAAAGACCACACCAGAGCTTTCTGCTTCAGTAATTATACAGATCGAAGCTTTACTCGTTTCTGATTGGTCTCTGACAAACAAGAGCTCCGATTTCGCTTTTAGTTCTATTATGCCCATATTAGGGAAATGACGTCACCTTCGTTAATCATCGGCTTTTTACGGAAACACGAAGATGTTTTTCGGTCAGGGAACGTTTAACGGGTAGTGTACCGGCGGCATTAAAATGTCCTTTAGGCCTAACATGAAGCTACCTGCGCCGAAGCAAACGAAATTACGGGTTGGATGACGAAACGTGGTTGGGCTAGTATCGCCACGCCAAATAGAGAGGCAAATATCTTCAAGATTACTTCCAACTAATTGTGAAACTCATCTTGACATCATAAACATCATGAAACTAGACATCGCAAATCAAAATTACTTCGTGAACCGAAACCGTAAAACGAAAAATTACTTCGGATAATCGTTCTGCGCAAAGAAAACAAAAATCCTCAAACCGAATCCCCCTCGTGCGTTTATGAAATGGATCATTTGTGCGCTTTAGCACTCGGACCTTCGGTCTCGGGAAATTAAATCTGAAAATGCGTTTCGTGCTAAAATACACAAATTATCGATTTAATACAAGCACATGTGTTTTGATTTGACGTGTTTTCTCATTACTTCACGCAGAATTTGTTGCCACCTATTGACTTCTTCATTATTTTCCTCGATGGTTCTGTGTTGCACACGAGTTTACTCCGCAACACAGATTTCTACTCTTGTAATTTCGTTGCCAATGTATCTCATGAAATGCTCTGGAGAGCAATAAACTTACTTTTACTCGCTGTATTATGGCCAAAAAGACCACAGCCTTCTAGTCAGTAATTATATAAATCAGAGTTTTACTCGTCTCTGAATAGTCACCGACAAACAAACCACAGATCCATACAGGAAGCTGTTTGTTTTCATTCTCGCTTTGTCCATATGTTAGATAAATACTGATGCTACAAGTACGTTGCCTTTTGGACTAAAACGTCAGCCTGCCTGAGCGGGGAATTGAACCCACAACCTTTGAAACCAAACGCTGAGGTCCTACAGCTGAGCCATACTGACACGGCCTATTTTTTAAAAGGTAACGTCAATAGGCAGCATTTATCACGCACACACACCCACGTAAATCTCTGTACGGCCTTGGCGGTAAACGGAAAAAAAATCCAAAGAAAAAAAATCCACGGGAAAAAAATCCATGAAAAAACAGCCAGAGAAAAAAAATCCAGAGGAAATAAAATCCAAAGAAAAAAAATCCAGGAAAAAACATCCAGAGAAAAAAAATCCAGAGGAAATAAAATCCAAAGAAAAAAAATACAAAGGAAAAAAAATACACGGAATAAAAATCCCGTTTTTTGTAGCTTAGTATTTCTACATCTGACTTTTGGACGGTACGACCCTACAGCCTACAGGATTAGGGCATCTGGTTCACTTCTGATTCGAAGTCGCCTCTCTATTGCCAGAATATTGTAGCTCTGGCTTTCCGTCGACTCGCAATTGTAAATAGGTGTTTTACCTCTGGTAATTTGTCCACTAAAGTCTGGGCTTTCAAAGTAGTTGTGTGCTACCACTGCTCAAATATGTAACTCCGGTGTAGTCCCCTTTCCTATTAAAAGACATCGAACTGGTCGAATCGGTCCAGCGTCGTTTTACCAAGGGGCTGCTTGATCTGCGCAACTATTAACCCCAAGCACACAATTAATGGGAAAGAAAATGTGCGCGCCGTCACCCTCCCCCCACCCAGATTATTAAAGTGCAAAAAACAAAATTAAAAAAACCTGTATAAGTTAAAAATAACACTCATTTAAAAATAGCGTGGCCAAATGAATAAAAATAGGAAGGCAGGGTAGGGTCACGAAGTGCAAAATAACCTCACGGGGGAAAACAAAACAAAATGCGGGGGAAAAGGAACAAAACAATGGTATTGGATTTTTTTTCCGTGGATTTTTTTTCCTGGATTTTTTTTCTTTGAATTTTTTTTTCCTAGATTCGGCCTTGGCATTTGGTTTCAGAGGCCGAGGGTTCAATTCCCCGCTCAGACAGGCTGACATTTAAGTCCAAAAGCCAACGTAAATAGGTTTGCATCAGTAATTATTTACCCTCCTCGAGCCCATTTCCGGTTTAATGTTAGGGCGTGACGTCACGTTCGTGTATCGCTGAACTTTTACGGAAGCACGAAGCTTCTTTCTCACCAGGGTTCGAAGCTTTTACATTTAACTTCGTTTATGAGCGGCATAAAAATGAGGTGTAGGTGGTATACTTAATACGAAATACCAAAGCTGAAGCAAAGGAAACTACGTTCAGGGTGACGAAAACCGATGGTGTCTAGTACAAAAAAAGTGGAAAATATCGTTAACATCGTAAAACTAAACATCGCAAATCGAAATTTGCTTCGTAAATCGCAGATCGAAATCGAAACAGTAAATCGAGAGTTCGGGGAATTGTTTTTGCGGAAAGAATACAAAAAATTTTCACACCGAAAGACACTCGTGTTTTTTTTACGAAATTTGTCATTCGCGCGTTTTAGCATTTAAAGGTACATCCGGCCTTCCTTATAACAGCCACGCGCAGCTCGCCATCCGCTTATGTTACCATCGCCAAGGTCGGCTAGGGCGGTAGCTGCATTCCTCTTGCTGTCTCGGTTGGCTTTGAGAATAGTATACGAAACAGCATCAAGTTAAAGATTGTGTCGTCACAAACCGCAATGGTTTTCCTATTTCAACATCATGCTTTATAATTTTTTAGGACAGAATATTATAATTTTTCTTCGGCGATCTATTGACATAAATAATTTTAAGTTTTACCGCATTAGTCTTTTAGATTTTTGATCTCATAGTAATTATTGGCAAACTATTAAAATTAGTTCATGTGCACACACAGATGAAACTTCCAAGGTTATTGTAGGCGCGCAAAGTTTAATATACGTGCAGGATGCAGTAAATATAGTTCCCAATATTCAACAGCAAATCTCGTAGACGCTGCATTTTAAAACGGATTTTTACCAAGGGATTGACTTGTCGGGATTAGCCTAACCTCCCGACTGGGGTTTCTGGCCACGGCTCCAGCTCTCAACTCTAAGTCTCGGAGCTCACTGCTTATGGACAACAGTCCCAGCGAGGTGAGCGGCGCGAGTGGTAGCGCTACCTCGCAACACACTAACGATAAGTAAATAGACCTTTGGGGCTCTACTTGATGTGGGGGATCGAGAAAAATGGCACTAGGAGGAATGTCCTTTTAAGTGTTTTCCAGCAGATTTCCCTCGATCATCGTTCATGAACGATTTCATAGTAACACTCAAATTGTTATAGCCGTCCGGAAACGTCAGGAGTTCGTATGTGTCAGTCATGCAAGACGTATACGCTAATTAATAAAAACTACATTATGGAATACGGCGAAAATATGAAATTAAATAGAATTAAAGCACAAGTTTAGGTGTAAAATTTTAAGCTGCGAAATCGCACGGGTTCATTTCGTAATTGGACAAACTTTAAGATTTTGAGTTTCAGTCAATTAGCAGACAAAAAATGACACGCACACAACGAAAAACAGCATCAGCATTTTTTAACTTGTGAAAAATAAGTTTTCTGCGGTTGCACCTGAGTACGGCAGTGAAGCTTCCCTTCGACTAATGTTTCAAGGGAAAGATTTAAAACCCTGGCTTGCCGAATACTCCGTTACAGGTATGGGGTTACAAGTCTAACAAATCGCAAAAGTGTTAAGACTAACAACGTTTGCAGCGATACAGGAATATATTCAATTTGGCGTTCCCCAAGGTTCAATTTTACGTCCACTATTTTTTTTTTAATTTATATAAACGATATCAAGGAATTCTTGCGGAAGACATTTTTAACACATGCTGACGACACCTTTATGCTATCAACACTTTACGATGCTAGAAAATGGCGATACGGTTAGTGCGTTTTGATATGCTGACTCATTACAGTAATACTAATCCAGAAACCGTCACAAACAAATCAATAAAACTGAAGAGTTGTTTTCTACGGTTGCTCTTGCGCACGGCAGTGAAGCTGCCTCTCGTCGCTGGTTTCAAATCGGCTTCATCAGCCCTTTCACATCATCAGACGACGTAACTCTTTTAAAGAACTTGGTCGCGGGATACGATCCCTGCTTCACCTGACTTGAAGTCCACCACTCCGACCACTGGGGAGTACTTGCTCTCGTTGTTTGCGGTCCTTACGACCATGAATAGATAAGATGAGGTAAGATATAATATATTTTATTGCCATCAAAGTGGCAAGAGGAAACCAGAAAGGGAAAGCTGTGTGACGGGGTAAGAACATTGGTAATCTGGTGCGTAAGTGCTTGGTAATCCACAAGTAATCTGCAGTAATCCTTGATATTCTTAACATTGTTATAGTAATTCAATGATATTTCGGATATTCCGTGGTAATCTTCAGTATTCCATAGTAATCTGCGGTATCCCCAAATGATCCTACAAGCAGGCAACTCAGAATCAGATAATCATTGGAAACACAGTGATAATTCGAAGTATTCCACGTAGTAATTCAGCAATTCAAAGTATTCCTTGTAGTAATCCAGCAATCCGAAGTATTCTTTGTATTAATCCAGTAGTGCGAAATATTCCTTGTAGTAATCCAGTCATCCTAGGTAGTCCTTTTAGTAATCCAGTCATCCGAAGCATTCTTTGTATTAATCAGTAAAGTTAATATTATTATACAAGGACGCATTTTATTTATATTTTAATCATTAATTAATTTAATACCCGTATTACTTGTCAGTGGATTAGACCATTTTCTCACTCACTTGCGTCCGTCATTTTTAAACCTAACCCTTTCGTTCTTACTCCCCCCCCCCCCCCCGCCCCCCCAAAAAAAAAAAAAAGAATAATCTGGAGCTTGGGCCAAACCAATCCAGACTCCACTTTTCCAACCCTCTCATCCCTTTTCATCTTCCAGGAAATTCACGTTTTTTTTCCCCTTTACTCTTTTGTTACCTTTCGTCTCGTCTTTTTCTACCTTGTTTTTGTCTTTTTCGCAAGAATTTTTCCTGACAATAAAAAAAAAAAGAAAAGGAGAAAACCATCGACGAACTCACCGTAGAGCACAGATGACGATGGGGGGAGGGGGGGGGACGAAGAGGACTGTTGACGCAAGAGAGGAGATTAGCCTCGAAAGCGACGGTGGTGTCAAAGACCTTCCTTAACACCACCTAACCCTTCCCCCCCCCCCCCGATCCACCCCTCTACCAATGCCTTCCGGTCTAAACTCACTTTCCCGGCACGATCGACTCTTGTTGGGATCACGCGGGGATGGATTGGGCGGGAATGACTGTCATCCCCTTTGGAACTGACGACGCTTCTTTCCCTCCTTTCCTCTGATTATCCCTCACCCGTATACCACCCCTCACCCCACCCTTTTTCAATTCCTTATTGGTCGTCAGAGTCCATTTGGAGGATTGGAAAAATTCGAAATTTTTAGGCCAATTGATCAAAGCAGCGATTGTGTTAGTTAACAACACGACCATTTCATGCATTTTGGTCATTGTGTATGGTTTATATCCCCTTTGGAACTTTTTCTCCTTTCCTGTGATTATCCCTAACCACCCCACCCCCCCCCGCCCCCATCCTCCTTTTCAATTCCTTATTGGTCGTCAGAGTGTATTGGGAGGATTGGAACGATTTTAAGTTTTATTTTCAAGCCATGATCATAGCAGTTAACAACACGACCATTTCATGCATTTTTTGGTCATTGTGTATGGTTCGCCCCTTTGGAACTAACGCATTTTCTCCTTTCATGTGATTATCCCTAACCCCCCACCCCCCTCTTCTACTTCAATTCTTATTGGTCGTCAGAGTCCATTGGGAGGATTAGAACAATTGGAAATGTTATTTAAAAGCCATAATCAAAGCAGCGATTGTGTTAGTTAAGCAGATAAAATTAAGCAGACATTAAATAACTTTTTAATTATGCCAGGTCCATAAGCGGTGACTATCCTTAAGTAGGTGCGTATAGGAGGAAAACAGAATAGTTTTTTTTTTTTTAGTTTGGCCCACAAATTTTGTTTGTATTACAGCTTTTTTACGTTGGTTTCGTCCACTTTCAATTTGATTTCGTCCATGGTTATATTTGTACAGACTATAATAATAATAATAATAATAATTTTGTCACGATAGCAACAGGTTTGGCAAGGTCCCTAAGATCGCTAACAGCCAGCCTCAATTAAAAAACAGAAGACAATCACAAATAATGATGCAGATTGGCCAAGGGAAGGTGAGGGGATTAGGTATTGGGACACGAATGCCTTACCACCAAGGTTAGACCTGCCAGGGACTCTATGGCATCGCCAAAATTGTTGAACACGGGAGGTGTAGGATCGGCCCAAGTAAAAAATAAAATCCAGATGAACAAATGAGACCGTTAAAAAGCAACGTTATATAATACAAAGTTTATTTATGATTAAGTACTAAAAACAAAAGCATCCCCAAAATGGGAATAGTCACCAGCTAAAAATAAATAAATAAATAAAAACACTTTGTTGCAATAGCAACGGATCTGGCAAGGACCAAGGACTACAACAATGGACGAAAGCAAAAAGAAAAAGAAAAAAAAGGACGAAACCAACGTAAAAACGTGTATCTCGATGATACAATATATCACAGTACGATTCTACCTGAATTAGCGTAATCGAAATGTTTGACTTCGCCGATCGCTAGTCATTTCAAAACTGTTGTAATTTTGTATCTTTTGTTACCACACGAAATACAGGAACAGTCCACAACAACACTGACGACCCAAAATTGTGTTAAGTCCTAACTTTTTTGTTAGCACTCTCCAGAACCGTAAAGGGTCCACTCTCCAGAACCGTAAAGGGTCAGATGATGTCCAATTCAATGGGTAGTTTTGAAAGTCCCTTAACGGTTCTGAAGGGTGCTAACAAAAGGTTTTCGGTCGTCAATTTTTTGTGGACCATCCTGTATATTTTTAAGTATATA